>CM037873.1:54672513-54857513 GCA_021292105.1 Anadara kagoshimensis | reverse complement strand
AAGGTCTACTTGCTTATAGGAGCCAGTAGACTTGTATCTCAATTGTTCTTTATTCATATTTGAACCTGTATTTAAAGACCACCTGCCAATAAAGGTCACATTTACTGGTTCCCTCGTGTGTTCTTTATAGACAGGTTAGACTATTTGAAAAAATTAAAAATCATTTTGGAACATAATACCGAGTACGTTTATTGTTTCAAGTAGAGCTGACACTAGTTGAAATTATTTACCTGGATACTCGAGTTGCCATTTCTACAACTGCGACGACACAGTATGTAGGGTACTCACTCCGAATGTGATAGGTCTTGTGCTCGAAACCTGGCCAGAGTCTGACCAAGACTTGAAAAGGGATAGTGACTGTTCTTTCACCAAGCACTCTGTATTAATAAATAAAAGTCTCGGGGTTCTTCATAAGAGACCTTCAAAAACTGATGCCCCGTAGCAGGCGTAGCACGTTATAGAACCCGCCCTGCACATTGCCCTTTATCAGCGCACTGCATACGTTAACATTTCTGCTACGTCACTTATAGCTGGTACGTTTTGATACAAGTGAATGATTCTAGACTGATGCGTAAAACCCTTTCAATCAATCAATCAATCAATAGAATCACCGTTTTACCGCAAGTAACTGTGTAACCGGATTGACAGTAAAATGCTATAAACAGAGATATTACATGTATACTTTTTTCATTGAAGTATCGGGTCTATACAGAACACAGACAATACACATGATTTGTAAGTCTTGTGTAAGACTTAAGAACAAGTCTTGTGTAGGACTTAAGAACACCATGTGTTCCCGGTATTTTATTAGAAATAACACGAGGTACTGCAAAACTTATTTCTATGGTACACATGTAAAAAAAAACTTTTTATAAAGGGTGACAATCGACTCCTTGGTAACCTGTACGATGTTGTACCTGGTTACAGTTGTTAGCCCTTACCGATACCAGGTACGAGTGCTCATCGCAGTCGTGGTTTCAAGCAAGATGAATTGGTATTAATAATTTTTTTTTATTTACGATGTAATCCATCTTGACAAACATTGTCCCACGTTTAAATAATTTTCAATTCGAAATTATGACTTGTCTTTTAATTAAACATAAGTTATACAGCGCTGGCCTGTAGAAAGTTTAACAATGAGCTAACGAATCTGAGTCCAAGTTTAGCGATTGTCGAGATATGAATGTCCAGTGGCCCAAAAGTTGCCAAGAGGAAGATAACAGCTTCCTAGAGGCGTCGGGGATGCAACTAACGATGGACCTATAATTGTCATGTGCTGATTTTATTTTTATAAAAAGAATGCATTTAAATTCAGTTTGTTGTGAAAATTCTAAATCAGCACATGACAGTGTAGATAATTTGCTAATTGGACACTAATTTGTTAGCTTAGTGTTAAACTTTCGACAGTCCTGTATAGTATTTGGGTGTTCATCAAAAGATTACCGACACACATTATACATAGATTATTTACGGTGATGTTTTGCATTTTTTGAATGAATAGGGCATCAGATGTGGATGAACTTAGGAAAAGACTAGAACATGCCAATAAAAGACTTAAACTATACGCCAACAAAGACATCGAGACAATGGAGTAAGTTACACTACAACAATATCACAGTGATTATATAATGTAATAATTATCCTCTAGGTTTGTGGACATCTAGAATTGTCACCCTTCAGAATAGTTGTCATCCAAGATCATCTTAATATACCTAAACAAAGCTTTGCGAGTTATCCCCTTTTACAAAGTTGTTGCAGGGTTACAATGGCTATTGAAAGACGGGAGAATATGTCACACACTGTAATTAATTTCGTGGTGGTAATTTCTTATGATACATGTCATTAGATGGGAAAATATCCAACAAAATATACTTTAATATATATGCAGCAAAATGAAAATTATACATAGACCTATGGTAACATCATAATTCATTAGATAAGCAATCTGTGATCAACTGATACCATTCGGTAAATGTCGGCAAAACTCGTAATCTCAGAAGTACTGCGTATGGAGTCATATACACATAATTATGTATACCATACGAAGTGCATACTCACACAGTTGGATAGGGGTGGGAAGCATAATTCACCTGGTATATGTTCGAATCCCACCGGGGTAGACCCTAGTGTGAGAATGTTTTTCCGTTCACTTGCCATATGTAGTTGGTTTTCTCCGGAGATTCGGTTTCCTCCGACTAGGGATATGATATAGGAAATGCAATACTGATTTGTAATTTCTAATAGTTCAGTATCATATATTCAAAACTAAATAATTTAGTACAAATATATGATAAAATGTTTTGAATTTTCAGTTCAATATTGTTTGCACTTAAACGGCAAAACCATTTTTCCAATTCTTATTCTATGTAGAAAAAAATCGGAATAAATACTAAATATTTAATATTGAAAATACAACAATGATAATTATGACAGATGATGCATGCCTACATATAAAAATCTTTTGTGCAGACGGGTTGCAGAAAATGAAACAACAATTGATGAGCTGAAGCTTCAAATCTTAACCCTGAGAGACAACCAGTTAAAATCCGATGTGTATGGTCAAAATTGGAAACTTGAGAACAAATGCAGAGAACTGGAAAAGATGTGTAAACAACAAGAAAGACAATTAGACAAAACCAGAAACGACATGGTTAAACAGATGGACAGAGAGAAACAAGCATTTAACTTGGAGAAGAAAGAGCTAATACGGAGCAAAGAAGAATTGTTGACAAGGTGTGTATAAGGTGTATAGAAATATATAGTGTTCAATCTAGAGCTGTAGTTAGTGATGACCTGGGCCTTAACCACTGTGGTAGCTAAGTTGTTAAAGTGCTCGTTACGTTCGAACACCGACCGAGTCTGACACAAGACTTGGGAGTTCTTTTGCAAAGAACTCGCTCGGTTTTACGAAATGCAAGTCACGGTTCTTGCGGGAGGGAACTTAAAATAAACGAGGTCCTGTTTCAGAGTAGGCGTGGCACGATAAAGAATCCCACTATGCCATCAGCATAACGCACTTGCAAAATTTCTGCACATTCGCCTATAGCTGGCTGAAATATTCTAATAAACATGAACGTTAATAATTATTACTCAACTCGACATAACTGACCTGGGCCTTAAAATATGCACACTGTTTAGAAAAAATGGGGTCAGCATAGTACCTTGAAAGAAATTATTTCTTGTTAAGACCGGTATTAAAACACTAACACCACTTTATTAATGTCATATTGTGTGTTACAAATCATCACCGGTTGAAAGAGAGGTAGAAACTAAGATGGACCATTGTTGACTCGCATACACAATTTTGGGACCATGATTGACTGGCATACAAAATTTTGGGACCATGGTTGACTCGCATACAAAATTTTGGGACCATGGTTGACTCGCATACAAAATTTTGGGACCATGATTGACTAACATACAGAATTTTTGGACCATGGTTGACTCACATACAGAATTTTGGGACCATGATTGACTCACATACAGAATTTTTGGACCATGGTTGACTCACATACAGAATTTTGGGACCATGGTTGACTCGCATACAAAATTTTGGGACCATGGTTGACTCATATACAAAATTTTGGGACCATGATTGACTCGCATACAAAATTTTTGGACCATGGTTGACTCACATACAAAATTTTGGGACCATAATTGACTCACATACAGAATTTTTGGACCATGGTTGACTCACATACAGAATTTTGGGACCATGGTTGACTCGCATACAAAATTTTGGGACCAAGGTTGACTCACATACAAAATTTTGGGACCATGATTGACTCGCATACAGAATTTTTGGACCATGGTTGACTCGCATACAGAATTTTGGGACCATGGTTGACTCACATACAGAATTTTTGGACCATGGTTGACTCACATACAGAATTTTGGGACCATGGTTGACTCACATACAGAATTTTGGGACCATGGTTGACTCACATACAAAATTTTGGGACCATGGTTGACTCACATACAAAATTTTGGGACCATGATTGACTCACATACAGAATTTTTGGACCAAGGTTGACTCGCATACAGAATTTTGGGATCATGGTTGACTCACATACAGAATTTTGGGACCATGGTTGACTCACATACAAAATTTTGGGACCATGATTGACTCGCATACAGAATTTGTGGACCATGGTTGACTCACATACAGAATTTTGGGACCATGGTTGACTCACATAAAAAATTTTGGGACCATGGTTGACTCGCATACAAAATTTTTGGGGGACAAAATATTACTTTGGAGTGAATGGTGCAAGGGTCCATTTGAGATTGAGCACTGAATGTTATTGGATAATATAATGCTAATTTTAGCAATAATAGTAAAATTATCGTATACAGTCAAACCTGTCTATAAGGCCATCTAAGGGAACCAGTAAAAGTGGCCTTTATGGACAGATGACCTTTATATATAGGCTCAAATAATATAAATAAAGAACAATTGGGATACAATTCTATTGGCCTTTATAAGCAGTTGGCTCTTATATTGAGTTGGCCTTTAAGGCAGGTTGTACTGTATATCGAACGAAATAAAAAAAAACACAAATGTGGATCGATGTACAGTCCAACCTGCCTGAAAGGCTGCCTCTATATAACGACCATCTGCTTATAAAGGCCAGTAGAATTGTATCACAATTGTTCTTTATTCATTTTATTTGAATTTGTATACTAGAATAAAGGCCACCTGTCCATAAAGGCCACTTTTAATATGATTTCCTTGGATGGCCTTTATAGACAGACTTGACTAGAGTTTGAATTTTTCGCCTCTGTATGAATGGAATAGGGTAATAATGCTTTACGCCTTGTTCAAGATTCTTTTACTCGTACTAAAGCAGTCAACCTGGGAAGATGGTAGCGGAAACCATATTACTCGGAGAAACACCACCAAGCTGTGTTTTACAAGGATTTGCACTAGTGAGATGTAAACCTAGGCGGTTAGATGCATCTTGATTTGTAACTGACATTTGAATGCCAATGACATTGTTAAAATGGCATTAAGAATGTGACGCAACTTATACAAGTTAGCATCTGACATCATTGTGGTTTTTTTAACAGTTGTTAATAATTTATTTTTTAATTTTTGTTAATAAAATGGATATTCACGCGTACGACCCGTACGTATTAAATATTTAAACTATTAAACAACTTAAATACATATTGACACTTTGACAACTGAAATATTAAGCCAAACACTTGAACTTCCACCAGGAAAGTGAGACCGAGTGTTCTGGAAACATTTGCATAATTGGACAGGACATTACCACTTTTGCAAAGCACGTGGCCTCACCTCCTTGGTTGAAGTTCAAGTATTTAACTTAGGGTTTTGGACATGGATTAGCATGTTTGGTTTTTATTTTGTAAACAACAAACCTGTAAAATCACCATAGTATAGATGTATAACCATTTCTCGCATATGTGAAAGAATAATTTCACGGAATAGGTGGCACGATATTTTGTCTATACAGCAACCCCGCGTGAGCACGTGTAGGGTATCTCTGTACAAGATGGACTACTTTTTAATAATAGTAAGTAACGTAATTCTTGATATGAGGTATATCATAACATATTTGAACTATTCCCGTTACAACTGATTCATTATTTGTTATCAAAAAAATAATTTTGACCAATAAGTATATTTTGTATACAAAAAAATATATATATATATTTTTTTGTCGCGTTGGTTCACTTTTCTGTTCTGGTAACGTTACAGCATTACGTCATACATGATATCATCCGCTAGCAAAATCTTTGCTTTGTAGTGGGAAATTTCAATGCATTTTGGATACAATAAAACCTATATGCTGGAAAAATGATCAACTACTCGTCTCAGACCGAGATCAGAAAATTCCAATCTCTCGGTCAAAAACTCGTTGTAGACTCTCTTTATCTATCATTGTAACAGATTAAGTAAACTGGCTGGCTCAAGGCTCACACAAAATAATCCCGGAATTACGGACCTGAGTGACAGCAACAGGGAGAGCAAGATAGCGGAACAATTTAATGAGCTTTATGATACAGAATGGACGGATGCGTTTGAAGAACTAACGAGCTTTGGTCTAAGTGAAAATGAAGCCATATATGTTATTTTGGACATTTTAAAGGTCAGTAGAAAAAGCATTTGACCAGTGAACTTCTTTTTGAAATCTCGATTGAATCTTTCCCCGAATAAACAATTAGTAAACAATACGACAGAATGTTGAAAAACTATATAAATTCAAAAAACTTTCGAGCATAATACATAATAGTTTTGATAGAATTTCCTTTCTGACTGATACAAGCATCGTCATTCCCAATAGTCAAATTCCTGTATTTAAAATCGTTTCATTTCTATGTTAATCAAGGATGCTCATAGACGAGTATGCTTTATGTCAAAGAAGGCATTACATAGGTCTTAACCGCCATTGAACATTGGCATGAGCGCACTGACAAAGGTAAATATTTCTGATAATTCACATATAACTGGTGACGTGTCGATATGAAAGACGTATTTTTGACGTAAAACCCCATTCAATCATCAATTGATCTATCAATCCGGTAAATGAGCAATCTATTGAAGTTCATAGGATTTTCTATGTAAATCTTTAATAATTCACAGTGACTCCGAGAGTAGATAAAAAAACCTGGAAAAATGGAACACTGTGTTTAATTGTTTTATTTTTATCTCGATATTCGACTGAAAGAGCATTTATTTATCTGTAGACTGCATATGGCTTTTGTTGCAAACTAGCAGAAAAGTATAAAGCAGGAATATTTGAATCACCATCACAGCTGCCAGTTTTAGGCGTAATTCAAGAAAATGATCCCGATATGAAGGTATCTGAAAAAACACACACATACACACATTTGAAATGAAACAAATCGGCCTTTTGTCAAGTGAACTAGTAAACTTTTTCACACTAGAAAATGTATCGGGTGTGCTTTTTACTTAGAAGGTGAGAAGCGTTATGATCCTTAAGCCCACGCTTTAGGGCAATCGGCCACAAATTACCTATTTGTTATGAGCAATGCGTTCACTATACTATCTAGATGCATGTTTTAAAACCTATCTCTATCTTATCATCATTTACCTCTCCTCTTCCTCATCAACATAAATTTTCTTTTCATTTTGTCCATATTGACAAGAAAATGTAAAATAAACACATCATGAATGAAATTAAATTTTTATCGTGCAATGGTTTTCATTTCTTAGGTGAATCCCGAGATCGAATTATCAGATGAAATTCGATTCCAACTGGAAGATATAAGAAAAGCCTTGTCACCATTATTTTGTGAATCAGTTGAAAAGGTAGGAAAAATATTTGTAATCAACAATCAAAAACAAACATACTTATCCATTTCCGAATCACAATCCAGAAGCAAAGTAAAAACTTTGGAACTGACAAGATAGGTTAGACACGTGAACTTCCACCAGGGAAGTGAGGCCGGGTGCTCCGGAAGGGTAACAAACTCACTTACAAAGAGAAGATGGAGTAACGGTATTGAAGAGTCTTTCACTTCAGCAAGTTTAGCTACCAGGCCCTAGTATTAGAGTCTTTCCTTGACTTAAATCTGGAAAGGTTTTAAATCTTTTTATTATTTTGTCAATTTTGAAGATATTCAGAAAATAAAGTGTCATTGCGAAGATCACTTCTAACTTAAAACATTTGTATAAGTTTTATCAAAATTATTAATTCATAGCTTCAAGAAAAAATTACTAAAATTTAAATGCAAAAAAGACAAACAATCGCGAAAAAGAAAAATGACACAAATCAGTCACCTTACATAACGGTTCATGTAAAAACACAATCATTTCATTACAGACATATCATAATTTTATTCTTATGTGCACTTCCAGATATTTTTGTGTATCTTGAGGGACACCTTACCAAAATCGATAACAACAGCAAAAGGCGGATCAACAGATGTTGATATGAAAAAGAATACCGACACACCACTCTCTGATGAGTTAGCTTCCGAAAAAAAAGACAAGAAAGATAATAAGGAAAATTCCGGAAACAATTATGTTACCAATAATACAGATGAAAATGATGGTAACACACAAGATGGTAACAATTGTACCGTTACAGCTATAGAACGTACCCAAGATGATGAAAAAGAAGTTAGAGATCTATACAATGAAGGTAACAGCAACTTAGACGGTGTTACTGATACAAAAGATGAAAAGAGTACCTCACACAGTGGTGAGGTGGAAGGATATGATTCCAATACAGTGCCAAAAAACGAACATATCAGCAGTGGTAGAAATAGTAATACTGACAAAGAAGAGACCAATGGACAAGGTGGCAATGATGAGAAAAGTAGTGAACATGGAAATGTAGAGAGGAGTGGACAGCAGATTAAAATTAAAACTGTAACCTTTAGTGAACAGCCCAAAACAGCAAGTTGTGACGAACAGAATAATGAAAAAGAGATAAATGATCAACAAGTCAATTTTCAACAAAACGACAAACATGAAAAAATAGAAAGAGACGAGACCAAAAAAGGAAAAAATGAAGTAGATAATGAACAAAACAATATTAAAATAGACGCCGCCACACGTTACAATAAAGAGACGAAAGAAACACAAAAATTTAACTTAGATGAAGCTGGTCAGCAGAACATAAAAGAAAAAGAAAGTCAACAAAACAGTGTTCAAGATAAGTCTGAACATTTAAAAACGGATGAACCACAAAAGGGCAATTATGATACAGGTGGCCAACAGTATAATGGTGAAGACAACAAACCTGTCAGTACAGAAATAAAGGAAACACAAAAGAAAAATAAAGAGACAGATGTTCAAAAAGGCAATAGAATGACAGATGGTCAACAAGACAATGCTGAAGACGGTAACAGTGATATAGAAACAGACAAGAAGCGGAATATAGAGACAGATTGTGGAAATGGTCATGAAGACGCAAACGGTCAACGGAACAATACTGAAACAGACGTAGAAGCAGAAGAAGTTCCGAGGGACAATACGGAAACAGATGGTCAAAGGAGAAACAAAGAGGCGGATAATCAACAGGAGAATGCTGCTGAAGACGTTAGATGTGACAATCTAGAAGCAGAAGAATCACAGAAAGACAATATAGAGGCAGAAAGTCAAAAGAGAAAGAAAGAGATTAGTGGTCAAGAGGAGAATGCTGAAGACGTTAGATGTGACAATGTAGAAGCAGAAGGATCACAGAAGGATAATTTAGAAGAAGATGGTCAAAAGAGTTACAAACAGGCGGATATTCAACAGGACAGTGTTGAAGCCGGCGATAGACGTGACAAGATAGTAAAAAATAATACACAAAAGCACAATATAGAAGCAAATGGTCAAGAAAACAATAGAGAGGAAAATGGTCAACACACTAATGAAGGAGACATAAAACAGGACAATAAGACAGAAGGTACAATCAACTCTGAAACCCAAATGCAGAGCACGGAAGATGGCAGCGAAGATAATGAAAAGAGTGATAGCAATGACAGTATGACTATGGATTCAACGACATTGAATAAACAAGCAAAAGGTTTACAGGAAGAAAAAAGTGACAGTATAGATGGTATAAAAGATTTAATAGCGAATAACCAGAATATTGAATTACACGAAAAACAAATTGATGACACCGGCATCCAGGAAAATGAAAATGTGAAAAGAGGGGAAATTACTGATTTGATTGTTGGAAATGAAGAAAATTTTGAAAAAGACACTGACATTCCAGAAGATGAAAATCTTGTAGGAAGAGACAATGATGGCAGAGATGGCGATATTGAAACATCTTTACCACCACTAGATGAAATAAAAACCAAATGCATAAATTTGGACATGAACTCTTACAGTAAGACCTGTGTTTTTGCTTCAAAATGCGCACGACTCTGTTGGCTTATGAGGATTAAGGATCCACCATTACAACTAATATGGGAATGTACCAGAGGATCAGAATTCAATTCAGATGCTTTTAGGCATTATACACGCTCTGGAAAGAAAACAGATTTTGTGGTGTGGCCAGCATTGTTATTACATGAAAATGGACCATTACTAGGAAAAGGTGTTGCACAAGCCATGTAAATACACTGGGTCGTCTTCACCGGATCAGCATACATGATATTCACTAACATTAATGAGAAGATTAATTAGGAATAAGACGTTTTGTATTGATTTTTATCAATAGTTCAATGATAAATGTGATATGCCTATTCAAATTTTAGAAATCAAAATTAAAATGCAATCTGACGGTAATTATAGAATATTCATGTTAATTATATACATGTATTGTTTTTCAATTTATTTTATAAAATATCTGTATAAATTTGTAAAATATTTGTGTGGAAAAACTCATGTTAATCATATTAATGTATTGTTAATAAATTTATGTTATAAAATACTATATTTGTAATGATAAAATGTGATTGATTCAGATAATTCCTTTATCACTATGTTCAGAGCTAATATTTTTTATAAATAAAATATAATGCAATCAATGCACTGTTATGTATTCCTTTTATCTATAATGTAATGTTTTCATCATTGTAGGTTCGATATCAGTTGTCTTCCGACAAATTCTTTCGCTAATCAACACTGTTATTAAAATTTCTAAATAACATGTGCATTGAGTTCCAAAAACAGCGTTTTATTTAAGTTCTGTTATCTACGATGTCACTCTATCTGTCATGAATGATCCCGTCATACACAGCTGAAATAGTTTGTCTTATCAGGAGTTTATTTTACGGTGGTAGAAAACTTTAACTACACCCGCAACGTGAGCTATCGAAATTAAGAATGAAAGAAGAGAATGAAAGTACATGGAGCTTATGATACGTCAAATGCATCCAGGATAATACGATACTAATCCATGTCCGAATCACAATCCAGAAACAAAGTAAAAACAAAGATACTAATCCATGTCCGAATCACAATCCAGAAGCAAAGTAAAAAACAAACATACTAATCCATGTCTGAATCACAATCCAAAAGCAAAGTAAAAACAAAGATACTAATCCATGTCTGAATCAAAATCCAGAAGCAAAGTATAACAAACATACTTATCCATGTCTGAATCACAATCCAGAAGCAAAGTAAAAACAAACATACTAATCCATGTCCGAATCACACTCCAAAAGCAAAGTTAAAACAAAGATACTAATCCATGTCTGAATCAAAATCCAGAAGCAAAGTAAAAACAAACATACTAATCCATGTATGAATCACAATCCAGAAACAAAGTTAAAACAAAGATACTAATCCGTGTCCGAATCACAATCCAGAAGCAAAGTAAAAAAGAAAGATACTAATCCATGTCTGAATCACAATCCAGAAGCAAAGTCAAAACAAAGATACTAATCCATGTCCGAATCACAATCCAAAAGCAAAGTAAAAACAAAGATACTAATCCTGTCCGAATCACAATCCAAAAGCAAAGTAAAAACAAACATACTAATCCATGTCTGAATCACAATCCAGAAGCAAAGTAAAAAACAAACATTCTAATCCATGTCCGAATCACAATCCAGAAGCAAAGTAAAAACAAAGATACTAATCCATGTCTATATCACAATCCAAAAGCAAAGTAAAAACAAAAATACTAATCCATGTCTGAATCGCAATCCAGAAGCAAAGTAAAAACAAAGATACTAATCCATGTCCGAATCACAATCCAAAAGCAAAGTAAAAACAAAGATACTAATCCATGTCCGAATCACAATCCAAAAGCAAAGTAAAAACAAACATACTAATCCATGTCTGAATCACAGTCCAGAAGCAAAGTAAAAAACAAACATACTAATCCATGTCCGAATCACAATCCAGAAGCAAAGTAAAAACAAAGATACTAATCCATGTCTAAATCACAATCCAAAAGCAAAGTAAAAACAAACATACTAATCTATGTCCGAATCACAATCCAGAAGCAAAGTAAAAACAAAGATACTAATCCATGACTTAATCACAATCCAGAAGCAAAGTAAAACAAACATACTTATCCATGTCCAAATCACAATCCAGAAGCAAAGTAAAACAAACATACTTATTCATGTCCGAATCACAATCCAGAAGCAAAGTTAAATCTTTTGAACTGACAAGTTCGGTTAGACACGTGAACTTCCGCCATAGAAGTGAGGCCGGGTGCTCAGGAAGAGTAAGCACCTCCTGTTTAGCTAGCAACACGCGTAACGTGTGTAATCAAAATTGTGTGAAAGGAACATGGAATTATGGGACATCAAATGCATTCAGGGTAATAGACAGAGACATCATACTTATCGGCAATATTGTGATGACGATAATAAAACAGTTTGAGGGTCTTGGTAAATCTTGAAATGCAATATCCTGGGTCAATAATGTATTTGTAAGTAGCTTGTTTCGTTGTAGTTCTTGCATTGGGAAATACACTACCTTAGCTTATTAATTGTGACAAAATATACAGCAGGTATATATCAGGTAAATAGAAGTCATCACATTTGTCATTAAGCTTCAAATGTAGCCCTCCGTTGGCGTCATAATTGAAAAGTCTAGATATGAAGCAGAGCTAGAAGAATTGGTGGATTATTTTATTTCATGTTTACTAGAATAGATGACATTCACATAATCTCCCAATATAGTTTTACAAAAAAAGTCTGATAGATAATATTTGTGGAACGTTTTGTAATCTTAATTTACGAAACTTTTTAACCTCCGTATGTGGGAGACCGTGGGTTCGAATCCTGACTGGTCTGATCATGACTTGAGAACAGGAAATGAATATTTTGTCGCCATTTCAGTTGTAATTTAGAATGTCACGGGGTCCTTCGGAAGAGACCTTAAAAACCGATGCCCCGTGTTAAGGCAGGCGTTGCACATTAAAAAACCTTTTCCTAATATGAACGTTGCTCTTGGCGAATTGCAAAAGTCAAAAATTCTGCGACTTCACCTATAGCTAGTACGTCAAATATTCTTGACTGTGACATAATACCCCATTCAATCAGTCTATTAATCTTTTTGGCTATCATTTAAATATGCATGTCTAGAAACCAATGTATTTGAAACTATTTTGATTGAAAGTGTCCTTTAATGGTTGTAATATGTTGCAATCAAAAACAAACATCCATGTCCGAATCACAATCCAGAGGCAAATTAAAAATTTTGGAACTGACAAGTTAGGATAGACATGTGAACTTCCACCAGGGTGCTCCAGAAGGTTAAACACCTTTTGTTTAGGTAGCTACACCCGCAACGTGTGTAACCAAAATTGTGTGAAAGGAACATTGAACTACAGAACGTTGAATACATGCAGAGCAATTCTGGACACAGAGATATCTAACTTCTTAACAATACTGTGATGACGGCCGTTAAACTTTTTGAGGGCCTTGATTAGTCTAGGTTTGTTGCAATATCCATGAGTAAACAATTTATTTGCAAGCAGCGCCTGCCTGCTTCGTTGTACAAAGTCCTTGTAATAGGAACAAGCTCTACCTTAGCGTAATAATTGGGAAACAAATACATTATAAGCAGGATGAACAGGTATATCGCTGCATAGAAAAGGAAAGTTAACAATAAAAAATTGAAGTCATCACGTTTGTCGTAAAGTTTCAAATGTAGCTTTTCTTGGGAGTCATAGTAAAAAACAAACATACTAATCCATGTTCGACTCACAATCCAGAAGCAAAGTAAAAAGTTTGGAACTGACAAGTTAGGTTAGACACATGAACTTCCGCCAGGGAAGGGAGGCCGGGTGCTCCGAAAGGGTACGCACCTTCTGTTTAGCTAGCTACACCCGCCACGTGTGTAATCAAAATTGTGTGAAAAGAACATGGAACTATAAGACGTCAAATATATCCAGGACAATCTTTGACACAGAGACATTAAACTTATCAACAATGCCGTGATGACGGCCATAAAACTCTTTGAATGCCTTGATAAGCCTAGGCTTGCAATATCCCCGAGTCAACAATTTATTTGCAAGCAGTCTACTTCGTTGTACAAAGTCTCCGTTGTGGGAACAAACTCTACCATAGCGTATTAATTGGGAAACAAATATACCATAAGCTAGAGATGCAGCTATATTGCTGCATAAAAAGGAAAGTTAACAGTAGAAAAATTGAAGTCGTCACGTTTGTCATAAAGTTTCAAATGTAGCCTTTCGTGTGCGTCATAATTCAGGTATAAGTCTAAATATGAAGCAGAACTTGGGCAATCAGTCGTCGTATCTGTTATTTTAAGCTCACTCGGGTAGATGACATTTACATAGTATCCAAATTTAGGATTGTTAAGAGACAGTATCTGTATGTTGATTTAAATGATTTGGCAACAGTGTTATTGCCAGATTTAACAAGGTTCTGCATAAATTTTGCTTCATAAGAATAAAGAAACAAATCAGCAAGCAATGATGCACAATTTGTACCCAGTGGTATGCAGGACCTTGTTAAATCTGGAGAGAAAACTTTCGCCATATCATTTAACTAAACATACAGATATATAGATGACGTTCTGTCTCTTAACAATCCTAAATTTGGAGACTATGTAAATGTCATCTATCCTAGTGAGCTTGAATTAAAAGACACGACTAATTCCTTAAGGTAGTTCCATACCTTGGTGACGTCGTCGTTTTGTGCGTACGGTCGAAATGTCAGATTTGACGTCTTTTTTATCTATGACGTCACGAATATGTGGTCTTCGGCGCCTACAGAATTATGGCGGGAACGCTGTTATGCTATCATTCAGTAGAATAATTTTTTGCATTCACAAAAGATTAGAATTCACAATATCAATTCTGTGCACTATTTTTAAGAAGAAATATATAATGTACATAACGGAAATTAGGTAGATCTACACTGTTGAGAGTACTATTCTAAATCAATAAAAGATTTGAGTACATTGTTTAAATTTTGAAGACGGTTTTTTTAATACCGATTTGTGTTTGGTTTTTTCAGTGATTTTAAATACAAACTGACGATTCTTCAATAAACATAATAATGATATTTTTTCTCGGTGCCAAATTTTAGCAGTTTGACTATGCTCTTGTATTTGCGTTGGGTTTCTAAGGGTGACAGACCATATGAAATCAAGAATCAAGAACGCTTCATCAATGTATACGAATCCCCTTTCCTCTTTAACTGATTTGTGTTGGGTAACGGTTGCTATGGGTTTCCAAGGATGACAGACCATATGAAATTTAAATTGGTTTTGTTTTGCACAGCCAAATAGCCCACAATCAGTGTTTTTGTTTATTTGTTAGTACCAAACAAAAACATTAAGTTCATAATAGTATCCTAAGACATTATTGGTCACTTTTTACGTAAGGAATGAGGCTTTTTTCTAGTTTCAGGATTTTGATGCAATTTTATGAAAAAAGTAGCTTGACGACCCCTATTTTTTGTTTTCGAAAATCAAACACATATATTCATGTGCAATATATGTGAAAAATCAGGGGTCGTATTCGAATTAGTTTTTTAAATATCTACAACTTAACGAAAGGGTGTTACATTTAGTTTTCTGGAAATTTAATGTTCTCTCTTGATAGGTGGCGCTGTAGAAAAATACCACGTGACCGGAAGTAAAATTCAATTGGTCCAAATAATCTTCATGACATTATGGTTAATTTAGATACAAGAGACTTGGTTTCTAAGCATGACAAAAAAATATGAATGCTTATTTTTTGATAAGAGTAGTTACACTTTGATCATTTATGTCGTGAAAATGGCCACCAGGTGGCGCTTCAGAACTTCTTAAGTAAGTCGAATACCTGCCCTGAAATTTTGACATGTTGAATGGTTTATGCCCATGTACAACATATCAAAATTTCAATGTGTGTTTTCAGGCGATTTGTAAAGTATGGAACTACCTTAAGTTCTGCTTCATATTTAGACTTATACCTAAATTATGACGCACACGAAAGGCTACATTTGAAACTTTATGACAAACGTGATGACTTCAATTTTTCTATTGTCAACTTTCCTTTTTTTGCAGCAATATACCTGCTTCTCCTGCTTATGGTGTATATGTTTCTTAATCAATACGCTATGGTAGAGCTTGTTCCCACTACGGGGTCTTTGTACAACGAAGTAGGCTGCTTGCAAATAAATTTTTGACTCAGGGATATTGCAAGCCTAGGCTTATCAAGGCCCTCAAAAAGTTTTATGGCCGTCATCATAGTATTGTTGATAAGTTTGATGTCTCTGTGTCCAGGATTGTACTGAATATATTTGACGGCTCATAGTTCCATGTTCCTTTCACACAATTTTGATTACACATACGGCGGGTGTAGCTAGCTAAACAGGGGGTGTTTACCCTTCCGGAGCACCCGGCCCTACTTCCCTGGTGGAAGTTCACGTGTCTAACCTAACATGTCAGTTCCAAAGTTTTTACTTTGCTTCTGGATTGTGATTCAGAAATGGATTAGTATGTTTGTTTTTGATTACAGTTATGTATAAAATTGATGTCATTAATCTTATTTCTGTTGGAGAGAGTAAGACTATGGCTTTCAATTGTCATAATATAGCATACAAAGCTACAATATTTTGTAATCATTGTTGATCATATTGACGGTTTAGAAACCAAGACAAGGTTTGACGTATGTAAACATCTTCATTTATATTTTTAAAGTAGAAATCACATTATATAGTTAAGGAATTACTGTGATATTAATTTTTATTTGTGTATAAAAGGCACATCCGTAGTGCATTATGTAAAATGTAAAAAATCGTTTTGTAATACAGCAATACAAAATAATACCACAAGTATTCCTTTTAATTCAATTCAGGCATCTATCTAAGGAATAAACAATAAAAAAACATGAAAACGAAGAAGAAACTTTAAAACGTCTGATGCAAGTTAATAACGCGGATGAATATTTGATAATCAACGTCAATTACGTCAAAGATAAAATTGAACAGTCAATATACCTGCTTCTCCTTCTTATGGTGTATATGTTTCCCAATTAATACGCTATGGTAGAGCTTGTTCCCACTACGAAGATTTTGTATATCGTAGTAGGCTGCTTCCAAAGAAATTGTTGACTCAGGGATATTGCAAGTCTAAACTTATCAAGGCCCTCAAAAAGTTTTATGGCCGTCATCACAGTATTGTTGATAAGTTTGATGTCTCTGTGTCCAGGATTGTACTGGATATATTTGATGTCTCATAGTCCCATGTTCCTTTCACACAATTTTGATTACACACGTGGCGGGTGTAGCTAGCTAAGCAGGAGGTGCTTATCCTTCCGGAGCACCCGGCCTCACTTCCCTGGTGGAAGTTTATGTGTCTAACCTAACTTGTGAGTTCCAAAGTTTTTACTTTGCTTCTGGATTGTGATTCGGAGATGGATAAGTATGTTTGTTTTTGATTGATATGACAAGGTGTATGCTAGGAATTCCAAACAAGGTTTACTTGGAAAAAAATGGTTTTACAAATTTGGTCCAAGCACTACTGATTAAGACTTGTTTTCTAAAAGGGCCGTCTGGTGATGTAACATTAAAACTGTATAATATGTAATTTGAAACCGGAAGAAATAAAGTGTATTAATTATTGACAATATGAGACACGTTTATCACTCACTGAGTATAGATATAGGTTATCAGATTACCAAGGACAATTTAAAACTGACATAACTGGGTGTGTGTTAAACTCGATAGTAGATTCAAATTGAAAGAGGAACCCTTAGAAAAAGACTGATTCAGGTAAGTCTTCTTGGTAAAAAAAAGGTTTATGTGAATACACAGTACAATGAGCTATATATTGCAGTTCAAATTAAAACTGAGGTCTACAAAAGGTAAGTATATAAATGATAAATAAATAAATAAATAAATAAATAAATAAATAAATAATATTTTATCCATTAAAATAATATTAAACTTTTTATTACTAATTAAACAAATAAATAAATAATAATAACTTTTAATTCGGTGGTTATAACAAATAAATTAATGCATAAATAAATAAATAAATAAATAAATAAATAAATAAATAAATAAATAAATAAATAAATAAATAAATTAATTAATTAATTAATTAATTAATTAGTAATTAAATAAAAATATTTAAGTAATGTTTATTTTGTAAAGGGCTCAAGGTAACGAATTTTATATTGGTGCAAACGGAATTGTACCCATTTTAAGCAATTTAAAAAAAACACACATACATACACACAGATATACACATATTGGATATCGTTATATAACCTTATGTCTTTTTTTCAGAAACCTATTTCCCGCCTTATAGCATATGCATTGATCGTATAAACACTGAATTTCTGCTAATTTGTTGATAGCTTGTGACTGCTCAAAATACTGAAATAATCTTGAATTGGGTGTTCTGTGCCATTCGTCTACTCCTTTTACTTTAAATTTACTCTCTACTCTTTTCGATCCTTTTTATGTTTGTACTCGCTCTGTGATTTCGTCTGTGTGGCTTGATCACTCCCACTTTCATATCTTTACAGATGTAACAGGTGTAATAATTATTGATGTCTATTCTTTTCAGTTGGCTGGTATGGATGACCATCGGCAATCTGATTTAAACAAACTGGAAGGGTTTTCAGGGTAAGTTGCAAAACCAGACAATACAGAACGGAACAAAATTAGGCCTTAGTTGCACCGTCACTCAACTAAAATCTGGTAAGATTTCAAATCTTTAAATTACAGAAAAGTATATTCTACATCTGGAATTATAGATTCTCAAAAATTCTAAAGAATCACTTGGACATCTTGCTTCTAATACTTCATGTAAAAAAGTATAAAAAACATTTGATTTTTTTACACTATACACCACTATCCCTCATTCTTAATTGAAAGAACGTCTAAAGAAATTATTCACTTGTCTTTCTTTTACAAAAACGGTAAGCCAAGATACAAATATCTGGTACTGAACAGGGATTCTGGTTATTTTGTCAAGCATCATACGGATTCCAAACAAAAATATACTGATGATCCCATCAACAAAATGTTGGAGTGTTTAATAAATAACATATTTGTTGTCTTTGGTAATATAGTTTTTCAGCAAACAATCGGCATACCAATGTACTGTGTACCATTGCTAGCTGATTTGTTTCTTTATTCTTATAAAACAGAATTGATGAAGAAACTTGTTAAATCTGGAGAGAAGACTGTCGCCTAGGCTTATCAAGGCCCTCAAAAAGTTTTATGGCCATCATCACTCTATTGTTGATAAGTTTGATATCTCTGTGTCCAGGATTGCCCTGGAGATATTTGACGCCTCATAGTTCCATGTTCCTTTCACACAATTTTGATTGCACACGTGGCGGTTGTAGCTAGCTAAACAGTAGTTGCTTACCCTACCGGAGCACCCGGCCTCACTTCCCTAGTGGAAGTTCACGTGTCTAACCTAACTTGTCAGTTCCAAAGTTTTTACGTTGCTTCTGGATTTTGATTTGGACATGGATTAGCATGTTTGTCTTGGATTAAGAAATGTGAAATCGGAGTAATTAGTTAGTTTTACAATCCTTCCTTAAGAAAGAGAAGAATTCCCTTCTCTAAAATCTAGCAAGATTTTATGCAACTAAAAATAAAAAATGTCAACAAAATTAGAACTTGAAATAAATTAAGCTGAAATCGGTTCACGTGTCTAACCTAACTTGTCAGTTCCAAATTTTTTACTTTGCTTCTGGATTATGATTCAGGCATGGAGAAGTATGTTTGTTTTTGATTTCAAAATGTCTTGAAAACGTAAAAAATTGTTTAAGTTTTAGATATACCAGGTTTAAGTTACGGAAAGTCTTAGTTATCACAGTATTGTTGATAAGTTTGATGTCTCTGTGTCCAGGATTGCCTTGGATATATTTGACTTCTCATAGTTCCATGTTCCTTTCACACAATTTTGATTACACACGTGGCGGGTGTAGCTAGCTAAACAGGAGGTGCTTACCCTTCCAGAGCACCCGGCCCTACTTCCCTGGTGGAAGTTCACGTGTCTAACCTAACTTGTCAGTTCCAAAGTTTTTACTTTGCTTCTGGATTGTGATTCGGAAATGGTAAGTATGTTTGTTTTTGATTATTGAATGATTGTGAAATTGAAGTCAGATTTTAGTACTAGTACTACTAAACATAACAAAATGAGAATACCTGTTGTTAAGAATGGGCGTTAAAAATTATATATAAAAAGAAAATGAGTTGTTTATTTGAAAAATCACGCTATTTAGAAAAATGAAAAAAAATCTAACATTATACTGAGTACAAGTTATTGTTATAAGGAAAGTTGGGACGGATACGAATTATGCACCCGGGTACTTGAATTGCCATTTCCATAACTGCGGTAACTCAGTTGGCAGAGTACTCAGTCCGTATGTGAGAGGTCGTGGGGTCGAACCCCGACCTGGGTCTGACTAAGACTGGATAATAGTCAGAGACTGCTCTTTCGCCAAGCACACGGCATTAAGAAATAAAAGTCAGGGGTTCCATTGTAAGATACCTTTAAATCGATACCCCGTGTCACAGGAGGGGTAGCAAATTGTCCTGAACGCACTGCAAACGTTATAATTATTGCCATTTCACCTATAGCTGGCACGTCTCGTTATAAGTAAAATATTCCTGACTGGGATGTAATACCCTATTTGATCAATCAATTAATTGAACTACCAATTCCCGCGAGTAACCGTGTAAGCCGTTTGAAAAAAAGTGTTGTCTAAAGGCGGGAATATAAAGACAAAACGTAATTTTATTTTATTGTTTTTAATTCTAGCGTCTGCCCCCACCCCACATGAAACACAGACATACAATACACATGATTTATCATATATATGCGTACATATCAAAAACAAACATACTAATCCATGTCCAAATTACAATCCAGAAGCAAAGTCAAAACTTTGGAACTGACAAGTTAGGTCATGAATTGTCTTTTTTTTATTTGAAATAAAATGATGTACAACAAATTATAAAAAATGAAACGTTTTGGTAATATGTACGACACAACTTTAAATTTAACATATATATTCCAAGCAACAAATGAGATTATGATGATCTACCTTTTAAAGAAGACGAAAGAATGAAAGAAGTAATCGGAGAAAATGTATCAACAGATGAAACAGAGCTATGAGGTTGATATAATTAATGTGATGGACCTAGAGATGTTGTTTCTCATATTTTGAAACAACGATAAACATTTTGTTTAAAGCGAACTGAGTGCTAGAGCTTTTTAGACAGTAAATTTCTTTTAGTCCTTTAGAACACGCATTTTCTGAATAAGTAGAGTTCCGTATATTCCTTAGTATTATCTTTGCTAGTTATTTGTCATGTTTATTCAGTTATAAGTGTATATTGTGTCCCATGTCACATATTTGTTACCAACCTGTCAATGCAAATTTAATTTATTTGTTGGTAAAATTTATTTATTTATTTATTAATTTGATTATGTAAGCATGTTTTATGTGATTGTTTTAAACTTTTTTGTGTGTATGCTTATTTTATTTTAAATTTTATTTTATTTATTTTTTTCAGATGCTTTCGTAATTTTGCATAAATTTATGATGATTCTTTTTTTTTTTTTTTGTTTATTGTTGTATTATTATTATTTGTTTACCTTCTTTCCTTTACCTGGAAAACACTATACCACAGGCTCGACTTTAGTTTTATTATTCCCCTATTTGAATTGAATTCATGATTGTCCATCTTTTTTATCCAAATGCTTTCCTGGATTTTAAAAAGGGACACGCATGAATAAACCGACTATACATATTAGAAAGTTTGAAAACACATGTTACGGCCCATATTCAAATTAAAAAAATATACAATTATTGACTTTTTATGAGATAAACATAAGGATTTATCAACCTCAAACACATTATATTTACCGTGGCCATAGGTTTGTCTTATTTAGAAATAAAAAACATTTAACCAAAATACCTGTTTTGAAATAGCTTTCTACACTATAATTTAGTTTAGCGTTAATATCGACAGTTCTGTATTGTATTTGGGTGTTCATCAAATAATGACCGACACAGATCATATATATATATATACCGAAGTTTACAAATGTTTTTGGTGATTTTTCTTTTGCATTTTTGAATAGGGCATCAGATGTGAATAAACTTAGGAAAGAACTAGAACATGCCAATGAAAGACTTAAACTATACGCCAACAAAGACATCGAGACAATGGAGTAAGTTACACTACAACAATATCACAGTGATAATATAATGTAATAATTATCCTCTAGGTTTGTGGACATCTAGAATTGTCACCCTTCAGAATAGTTGTCATCCAAGATCACCTTATTATACCTAAACAAAGCTTTGCGAGTTATCCCCTTTTACACAGTTGTTTGCAGTGTGACAATGGCTGTTCGAAGATGGGAGATTATGTCACACACTGGAATTAATTTCGTGGTTGTAATTTCTCATGATACATGTCATTAGATGGGAAAACATCCAACAAAATATACTTTAATATGTATGCAGCAAAATGAAAATTATATATAGAAGTATGGTTATATAACAATGCATGTGATCAACTGATATCATTTGGTAAATGTCGGCAAAATCTCAGAAGATTTGAACGAGACTAATTAATATACATGGAGTTATATACACATAGTTATGTACAGATAGGGGTGGGGAGCATATTATCACCTGGCATGGAATCGAATCCCAACGAGGTAGACCCTAGTGTGAGAATGTTTTTCCGTTCACTTTCCATAAGTTGGTTTTCTCCGGAGATCCAGTTTCCTCCGATAAGGATCTGAAATAGGAAATGCAATACTGATTTGTAATTTCTAATAGTTCAGTATCATATATTCAAAACTAAGGATTGCCTTGGATATATTTGACTTCTCATAGTTCCATGTTCCTTTCACACAATTTTGATTACACACGTGGCGGGTGTAGCTAGCTAAACAGGAGGTGCTTACCCTTCCAGAGCACCCGGCCCTACTTCTCTGTGGAAGTTCACGTGTCTAACCTAACTTGTCAGTTCCAAAGTTTTTACTTTGCTTCTGGATTGTGATTCGGAAATGGTAAGTATGTTTGTTTTTGATTATTGAATGATTGTGAAATTGAAGTCAGATTTTAGTACTAGTACTACTAAACAAACAAATGAGAATACCTGTTGTTAAGAATGAGCGGTAAAAATTATATATAAAAGAAAATGAGTTGTTTATTTGAAAATCACGCTATTTAGAAAATGAAAAAAAATCTAACATTATACTGAGTACAGTTATTGTTATAAGGAAAGTTGGGACGGATACGAATTATGCACCCGGGTACTTGAATTGCCATTTCCATAACTGCGGTAACTCAGTTGGCAGAGTACTCAGTCCGTATGTGAGAGTCGTGGGGTCGAACCCCGACCTGGGTCTGACTAAGACTGGATAATAGTCAGAGACTGCTCTTTCGCCAAGCACACGGCATTAAGAAATAAAAGTCAGGGTTCCATTGTAAGATACCTTTAAATCGATACCCCGTGTCACAGGAGGGGTAGCAAATTGTCCTGAACGCACTGCAAACGTTATAATTATTGCCATTTCACCTATAGCTGGCACGTCTCGTTATAAGTAAAATATTCCTGACTGGGATGTAATACCCTATTTGATCAATCAATTAATTGAACTACCAATTCCCGCGAGTAACCGTGTAAGCCGTTTGAAAAAAAGTGTTGTCTAAAGGCGGGAATATAAAGACAAAACGTAATTTTATTTTATTGTTTTTAATTCTAGCGTCTGCCCCCACCCCACATGAAACACAGACATACAATACACATGATTTATCATATATATGCGTACATATCAAAAACAAACATACTAATCCATGTCCAAATTACAATCCAGAAGCAAAGTCAAAACTTTGGAACTGACAAGTTAGGTCATGAATTGTCTTTTTTTTATTTGAAATAAAATGATGTACAACAAATTATAAAAAATGAAACGTTTTGGTAATATGTACGACACAACTTTAAATTTAACATATATATTCCAAGCAACAAATGAGATTATGATGATCTACCTTTTAAAGAAGACGAAAGAATGAAAGAAGTAATCGGAGAAAATGTATCAACAGATGAAACAGAGCTATGAGGTTGATATAATTAATGTGATGGACCTAGAGATGTTGTTTCTCATATTTTGAAACAACGATAAACATTTTGTTTAAAGCGAACTGAGTGCTAGAGCTTTTTAGACAGTAAATTTCTTTTAGTCCTTTAGAACACGCATTTTTCTGAATAAGTAGAGTTCCGTATATTCCTTAGTATTATCTTTGCTAGTTATTTGTCATGTTTATTCAGTTATAAGTGTATATTGTGTCCCATGTCACATATTTGTTACCAACCTGTCAATGCAAATTTAATTTATTTGTTGGTAAAATTTATTTATTTATTTATTAATTTGATTATGTAAGCATGTTTTATGTGATTGTTTTAAACTTTTTTGTGTGTATGCTTATTTTATTTTAAATTTTATTTTATTTATTTTTTTCAGATGCTTTCGTAATTTTGCATAAATTTATGAATGATTCTTTTTTTGTTTTTTGTTTATTGTTGTATTATTATTATTTGTTTACCTTCTTTCCTTTACCTGGAAAACACTATACCACAGGCTCGACTTTAGTTTTATTATTCCCTATTTGAATTGAATTCATGATTGTCCATCTTTTTTATCCAAATGCTTTCCTGGATTTTAAAAAGGGACACGCATGAATAAACCGACTATACATATTAGAAAGTTTGAAAACAACATGTTACGGCCCATATTCAAATTAAAAAATATACAATTATTGACTTTTTATGAGATAAACATAAGGATTTATCAACCTCAAACACATTATATTTACCGTGGCCATAGGTTTGTCTTATTTAGAAATAAAAAAGACATTTAACCAAAATACCTGTTTTGAAATAGCTTTCTACACTATAATTTAGTTTAGCGTTAATATCGACAGTTCTGTATTGTATTTGGGTGTTCATCAAATAATGACCGACACAGATCATATATATATATATATACCGAAGTTTACAAAATGTTTTTGGTGATTTTTTTTTTTGCATTTTTGAATAGGGCATCAGATGTGAATAAACTTAGGAAAGAACTAGAACATGCCAATGAAAGACTTAAACTATACGCCAACAAAGACATCGAGACAATGGAGTAAGTTACACTACAACAATATCACAGTGATAATATAATGTAATAATTATCCTCTAGGTTTGTGGACATCTAGAATTGTCACCCTTCAGAATAGTTGTCATCCAAGATCACCTTATTATACCTAAACAAAGCTTTGCGAGTTATCCCCTTTTACACAGTTGTTGCAGTGTGACAATGGCTGTTCGAAGATGGGAGATTATGTCACACACTGGAATTAATTTCGTGGTTGTAATTTCTCATGATACATGTCATTAGATGGGAAAACATCCAACAAAATATACTTTAATATGTATGCAGCAAAATGAAAATTATATATAGAAGTATGGTTATATAACAATGCATGTGATCAACTGATATCATTTGGTAAATGTCGGCAAAATCTCAGAAGATTTGAACGAGACTAATTAATATACATGGAGTTATATACACATAGTTATGTACAGATAGGGGTGGGGAGCATATTATCACCTGGCATGGAATCGAATCCCAACGAGGTAGACCCTAGTGTGAGAATGTTTTTCCGTTCACTTTCCATAAGAAGTTGGTTTTCTCCGGAGATCCAGTTTCCTCCGATAAGGATCTGAAATAGGAAATGCAATACTGATTTGTAATTTCTAATAGTTCAGTATCATATATTCAAAACTAAATAATTTAGTACAAATATATGATAAAATGTTTTGAATTTTCAGTTCAATATTGTTTGCACTTAAACGGCAAAACCATTTCTCCAATTCTTATTCTATGTAGAAAAAAATCGGAATAAATACTAAATATTTAATATTGAAAATACAACAATGATAATTATGACAGATGATGCATGCCTACATATAAAAATCTTTTGTGCAGACGGGTTGCAGAACATGAAATAACAATTGATGAGCTGAAGCTTCAAATCTTAACCCTGAGAGACAACCAGTTAAAATACAATATGTATGGTCAAAATTGGAAACTTGAGAACAAATGCAGAGAACTGGAAAAGATGTGTAAACAACAAGAAACAATTAAACAAAACCAGAAACGACATGGTTAAACAGATGGACAGAGAGAAACAAGCATTTAACTTGGAGAAGAAAGAGCTAATACGGAGCAAAGAAGAATTGTTGACAAGGTGTGTATAAGGTGTATAGAAATATATAGTGTTCAATCTAGAGCTGTAGTTAGTGATGACCTGGGTCTTAACCACTGTGGTAGCTAAGTTGTTAAAGTGCTCGTTACGTTTTAATCCCGACCGAGTCTGACACAAGACTTGGATGTTCTTTTGCAAAGAACTCGCTCGGTATTACGAAATGAAAGTCACGGTTCTTGCGGAAGGGAACTTAAGGGTCATTTTAGTAGGAAAATTCAAGTGAAAACCATTTGGTTGAAAAGCGTGAAAGAGGGGTATAATTATGAAATTACCTAAGCAAGTGTGAAGATTGATAAATAAAAATAAAGTGGGAATTAATAATTTAAGAGATTTAAAATGTTTGTTGTATTTTTAAAGGAAATTGTGCAAAAATACACGGGTTTGGGAAAATAGTTTACACCTTGTATAACGAATTAAGTTTAAAAAATGAAAAGAAATTAATACAGTCAATGTCATAGATCAGTGCAAAGGGGGCAGAGTTTGTTAAAGGAATACGGGGTTTTTGAAAACTCGACAATTTACAGTTGGATTATCTACGATTTATTTACCTTTTAAAAATGTGTGTACCAGGCGTGATATTTATATTATAAGGCCACTAATAATCCAAAATACAACAATTCATTAAAAGTGCACGGTCACACAATACTATTCTTTTTGAATTGAGGTGAATATTGTTTGGTTTGAACAATGCTGAACTATATACAGCCGAATATGCCTCAACATTAATCACGTAATATACAAACTTAGCTTTTATAATCTTACCTTGGATCGTTGGTAGCCTTAGAATATGAACTATCACGTCTGGTACACGCATTTTTAAAGGAAAACAAATCATAGAAACCTCAACCGTGAATTGTCGAGTTTTCGAAAACCTCGTATTTCTTCAACAAACTCTCGCCCTTTTGCACTGTTCTATGACATTGACTATATTAATATCTTTTAATTTTAAATTAATTCGTTATACAAGGTGAAAACTATTTTTCCCCAACATGTGTATGTTTGCACAATTTTCATAAAGAAAAGCAACAAATATTTTAAAAACTCTTAAATTATCCATTCCTGCTTTATTTTTATTTATAAATCTTCACACGTGTGTAGGTTATTTCATAATTATACCCCTCTTTCACGCTTTTCAACCAAATGGTTTTCACTTGAATTTTCCTACTTAGAAGACCCTTAAAATAAACGAGGTCCTGTTTCAGGGTAGGCGTGGCACGATAAAGAATCCTACTATGCCATCAGCATAACGCACTAGCAAAATTTTGCACCTTCGCCTATAGCTGGCTGAAATATTCTGTACATGGATGTTAAGGGTAATGTAAGTAGGACAATTCAAGTAAAAACCGTTTGGTTGAAATCCGTGAAAGAGGGATATAATTAAGAAATTACATACACAATAGTGAAGATTTATAAATAAAAATAAAGTAGTTGAAAATTTAAGAGTTTATAAAATATTTGTTGCATTTTTTAAAGAAAATTGTGCAAAATTACACGTGTTGGGAAAAAAACTTACACCTTGTATAACGAATTAATTTTAAAAAATGAAAAGATATTAAAATAGTCAACATTATATAGCAGTAAAAAGAGGGCAGAGTTTGTTAAAGAAATACGAGGTTTTTGAAAAACAATGAGCTGTTTTTTACAAGTATTTGCACGAGTAGATGTAAACCTAGGCGGTTAATGCACCTTGATCCGTAACTGACATTTGAATGCCAATGGACATTGTTCAAAATAGCATTAGAATGTGACGCAACTTATATAAGTTAGTATCTGACATCATAGTGGTTATTTTAACAGTTGTTAATAATTTATTTTCTAATTTTTGTTAATAAAATGGATATTCACGCGTATGACCCACGAAATATTTAAACTATTAAAACAACTATAATATATATGACACTTTGAAAACTGACAGATTAAGCCAAACACTTGAACTTCTACCAGGAAAGTGAGACCGAGTGTTTGGAAACATTAGCATAATTGGACAGGACGTTTATTCTTTTGCAAAGCACGTGACCTCACTTCCTTGGTTTAAGTTCAAGTATTTAACTTAGGGTTTGGACATGGATTGGCATGTTCGGTTTTTATTTTGTAAACAACAAATCTGTAAAATCAGCTTAGTTTAGATGTATAACCATTTCTCGCATATATGAGAGAATTATTTTACGGGATAGGTGGTACGATATTTTGTCTATATATCACCCGCGTGAGCACGTGTAGGGTATCTCAGTATAAGATGGACTAATTTTTTAATAATAGAAAGTGACATGATTTATGATACCGGGGATATTATAACATATTTCAACTATTCCGGTTACAATTGATTTATTATTTGTTATCAAAAAATTAATTTTGACCAATAAGTATATTTTGTATACAAAAAAGAAAATATATTTTGTTTTCTTTCTTTTTTTTTCGCGTTCGTTCATTTTTTTTGCTCTGATGACGTTACAGCTTACGTCATACATGAATTCATCCGGTTTGCTTTGTAGTGGGAAATTTCAATGCCTTTTGGCTACAATTAGAATCTGTATGCGAGAAAAATAATCAATTACTCGTTTCAGACCGAGATAAGAAAACTCCAATCTCTCGGTCTGAAGATTCTCTTTATCTATCATTGTAACAGATTAAGTAAACCGGCTGGCCCAAAACTCACACGAAATAATCCCGGAATTACGGACCTGAGTGACAGGAACAGGATGAGCAAGATAGCCGAACAATTTCATGAACTTTATGATACAGAATGGACAGATGCGTTTGAAGAGCTAATGGAGTCTGGTCTAAAAGAAAATGAAGTCATCTATGTTATTTTGGACATTGTAAAGGTCAGTGGGAAAATGATTTGATCTCTGAATTTGTTTTCCGGAAATAAAAATGAATATATGCCGTTCACATTTCGCAATTGACGCTTTGAATTCTCGATTAAATTTTTACCCGATTAAATAATTAGTAAAAAACAACGACAGAATGTTGAAAAACCAACTGAATTGCGAAAACGTTCGAGCATTGTACATAATACGTCCGCTAGAACTCCTTTTTTGACTGGTGCAAACATCACCGTTCTCTATAAAAATATTATCTTATTTGAAATCTTTTTATTTCTATGTTAATGGAGGATGCTCATGAACGAGTATGCTTTATGTCAAAGTAAGCCTTACACAGACCTTAATTTCCATTGAACATTGGCATGAGCGCACCGAAAAAGGTAAATATTTCTGATAATTCACTTATAACTGGTGACGTGTCGATATGAAAGACGTATTTTTGACGTAAAACCCAATTCAATCATCAATTGATCTATCATCCAGTAAATGAGCAATCTATTGAAGTTCATAGGATTTTCTATGTAAATGTTTAATAATTCACAGCGACTCCGAGAGTAGATTGAAAAAAACCCTGGAAAATGGAACATTGTATTTATATTTCATTTATATGTTGATATTCGACTGAAATAGCATTTTTGTAGACTGCATATGGCTTTTGTTGCAAACTAGCAGAAAAGTATAAAGCAGGGATATTTGAAGCACCATCACAGCTGCCAGTTTTAGGCGTAATTCGACAAAGTGATCCCGATATGAAGGTATCTGAACACAAACACACATACACGCACACAGAAACATACACGCGCGCGTCATTTGAGTTATTATTTTTAGAGTAAATTAATGAAGTTGTTCGTCTCAGTCTCGTCTCAGATTCTTTCTTTTTTCGAGACAGTCTGTTCTTGAATGGTGAAGGAAACCGGACTACCCTATGAAAAAATTGACTTTTGTTAAGCGAACTAGTAAACTTTTTCACATTAGGGAATGTCTCGGATGTGATTCGAACCTTGATGGTGAGCAGTGCTGTGATCAGTAAGCGAACGCTTTAGGCCAATCGGCCACAAGTTACTTATTTGTTATGAGCAATGCGTTCACTATACCATCCAGATGCATGTTTCAAAACCTATCTCTATCTTATCATCATTTACCTCTCCTCTTCATCATCAACATAAATTTTCTTTTTATTTTGTCCATATTGACAAGTAAATGTAAATAAACACATCATGAATGAAATTAAGTTTTTATCGTGCAATGGTTTTCATTTCTTAGGTAAATCCCGAGATCGGATTATCAGATAAAATTCGATTCCAACTGGAAGATATAAGAAAAGCTTTGTCACCATTATTTTGTGAATCAGTTGAAAAGGTAGGAAAAATATAAGTGCTTACAAAGAGAAGACGGAGTAACGGTTTTGAAGAGTTGTTCACTTCAGCAAGTTTAGCTACCAGGCCCTAGTTTTACAGTTTTTTCGTGACTTAAATCTGGAAAGGTTTTAAATCTTTTTATTATTTTGTCAATTTTGAAGATATTCAGAAAATAAAGTGTCATCGCGAAGATCACTTCTAACTTAAAACATTTGTATAAGTTTTATCAAAATTATTAATTCATAGCTTCAAGAAAAAATTACTAAAATGTAAATGCAAAAAAAGACAAACAATCGCGAAAAAGAAAAATGACACAAATCAGTTTCCTTACATAACGGTTCATGTAAAACACAATCATTTCATTACAGACATATCACAATCCAATTCTTATATATACTTTCAGATATTTTTGTGTATCTTAGGGACACCTTACCAAAGTCAATAACAACTGCAAAAGGCAGATCGACAGATGTTGATATGAAAATGAATATCGAGACACCAATCTCTGATGAGTTAGCTTCCGAAAAGAAAGGCGTGAAAGATAATAAGGAAAATACCGAAAACAATAAGACAGAAGGTACAATCAACTCTGAAATCAAAATGCAGAGCACGGAAGATGGCAGTGAAAATAATGAAAGAAGTGCTAGCAATGCCAGTATGACTATGGATTCAACAACATTGAATAAACAAGCAAAAGTTTTACAGGAAGAAAAAAGTGACAATATAGAGGATATAAGAGATTTGTTTAAGAATAACCACAATATTGGATTAACTGAAAAACAAATTAATGACACCGACATCCAGGGAAATGAAAATATGAAAAGAGAGGAATTTACTGATTTGATTGTAGGGAATGAAGAAAGTGTACATCTGAATTTCAAAACCGGAAATTTAGAAAAAGACACTGACATTCCGGACATGAACTCTTACAGTAAGACCTGTGTTTTTGCTTCAAAATGCGCACGACTCTGTTGGCTTATAAGGATTAAGGATCCACCATTACAACTAATATGGGAATGTACCAGAGGATCAGAATTCAATTCAGATGCTTTTAGGCATTATACACGCTCTGGAAAGAAAACTGATTTTGTGGTGTGGCCAGCATTGTTATTACATGAAAATGGACCATTACTAGGAAAAGGTGTTGCACAAGCCATGTAAATACACTGGGTCGTCTTCACTGGATCAGCATATGAGCTATTCATTAACATTAACGAGTGGTTGAAATATGAATAAGACTTTTTGTTATGATTTTTGTAAATAGTTTAAAGATTAAGGTGATATGCACACTCAAATTGTAGAAATCAAAATTAAAATGCAATCTGACGGTAATCATGGTAAAATGCATGTATTGTCAATTTATTTTATTAATATTTGTAATGATAGAATGTGATTAATTGTGACTAATTGTAGTCATTAATACCTGTGTATATGGTGTTTTTATCAATAAAAAATAATGCATTCAGTGCACTTTTACGCATTTCTTTTACGTTTAACAAATTGTTTGCATCTTTATCAAATATTAGTTGTCTTGTGAATAAGTCGTTTCCTAATCAATATTGTTACTTTAATTTCTAAATCATATTGAGTTGCAAAAAACAGCGGTTTATTTAAGATTCTGTTATCTCAAGACTGCACATCTCATAAGTTATCAGGTCATACACCGCTTAAATATTGTATTGTCAGCAGTTTATCTTACGGTGGTAGAAAACTACACCCCAAACGTGCGATATCAAAATTGAGAATGAAAAGAACATAAAACTTATGATACGTCAAATGCATCCAGGCTTTTTCAGAAAACAGAGGTTTTCATACTTATCAACAATATTGTGATGACGAAAATAAAACATTTTGTGGGTCTTGATAAATCTTGACTTGCAATTACCCTGGATCAATAATGTATTTGTAAGCAGCTTGTTTCGTTGTTGTTCCCGCAGTGGAAAAAAACTACCATAGCTTATTAATTGTGGAAGAAAAAATAAGCAGAAAAGCAGATACATAGTTGGTAAATAGAAAAAAATCACATTTGTCATAAAGCTTCAAATGTAGCCTTTCGTTGGCGTTATAATTGAGGTAGGAGTGTAGATATGAACCAGAACTAGAAGAACCCGACGTATATTTAATTTCAAGTTCACCAGGATACATGACATTCACATAATCTCCAAATGCTTACAGAGTAAGAGAAAAAAGTTTGGTCGATAATTTTTGTGGAACGTCCTGTAACCTTCATTTTCAGGACTTTTTCTTTCAAGATCCGTATGTGAGACGTCGTGGGTTCGAACCCCGACTGGTCTGACCAAGACTTGAAAACAGGTAGTGACTGTTTTTTTCGCCAAACACTCGAAATGAATGCCACGGGATCTTTTGGCAGATACCTTAAAAACCGATGTCCCGTGTAACGGCAGGCGTTGCAGGTTAAAATAACTCCCTGACCATTGCCTTTAGCGAATTCCAAAGTCTAGTAAGTCTAATATTCTTGAATGTGACGTAATACCCTGTTTAATAAGTCTATCAATCTTTTGGGCTGTAATCTAAATTTCATGTTAAGTAACCAATGGTTTTGAAACTATTTTGATAGAAAGTGCCCTTTAATGGCTGTTATATGTTCTTGCAAAACACAAAATATTTGAAATATACAACAGAAGAAATTTAAACTGAAAACATGTACTTTCAACAACTTATGCAACATCATAGATAACAAAACATCTCCTTTGTACGAAATTTTGTCATAAAGAAACATGTTGTTTTTGTATGTAACCATGATTATCATAACTATCATGTATATCTGCAGAAATAAAACCCTGTATTTGTTATAATAACAGTTAAAACTTAAAATAGTAATGTTTGATTGAACTCACTTTTTAGTTGGTGAGTAACATATAAAAACTTTCAATTTTGATTGCGCACAAGACAGATTTAGTTAGATAAAAAAGAGGTGTTTACCATTGATCTCGGAGCACACAGCCGGTGGAAATTCACGTGTTTAACTTAATTTGACAGTTTCAAAGCTTTTATTTGGCTTTGAAATTATGATTTGGGCATGGACTAGTATGTTATTTTTAGGTTTTAACTGAATGTACTTGCAACATAAGAGAACATACATGCCGACAGGCTTATGCCCACTCCATAATCTCAAAAAGGGAAGTAAACACGATATTGCAATAAGTTAAACATCTTTCGCCAGGGATATTTGTTAAACATGCAACATCCGACACGTGTGAATTCAAAATTGAGATAAAAATAAACATGAAACCATGTATTTTTCAATTTATTTTAAGTATGTTTATATTTGATTTCTAAAGAAACTTAATCGACGGTCAACGCCAATAAATATTATAAAGCTATAATATTTTGTGTACATTATATTCAATTTTTGGCACACATAGGCATTATTAAACAAAACGAATGCCTTTGGTTCATGCATCATAACACTAGATTCGGTTATGAACTGAAGTCTTACATAGTAACAATGTGTTCCCGCAAAATCGAAGTTAAAAATTAGTCTTAATATTCAAGCATTGCTTAATACGATAATTATACCCTGTTACCTTAATGCCGTTTGAAACAAGTTTGCTTTTTAAATTTCAATACTGCAATTATCAAACTGATATCAATACTGTAAACCGTGTTTTTTTAGCGGCAGTTTTATTTTAGCGCAATTGGCGATAAGAGTGTCAGCGCTAAAATAAAACTGCCGCTAAAATTACAACAACAAAAAAAGGTCAGTACTGCACAGCGCTGATGTGACTATGAATGTGCATGGATGCACGTTAAATGGATATATAGTCAGTGTTAAAATAATAATAGTTCTGAATGACGCTGGTATGGCTTCCATCAATATACCCACATATGATAAGTAATTAGGGATTAATTACCCAGACTCGGTAGACTGACCACCGACAAACGGATAAATTAGGGAACACTGGCATAGCTGTTATAATTACTGGCCATTGTATGTGATACGTACAATCTGACAAGTCTCCTTTTAAGGCAATTAATTTTAATTTACTAGTAGTTGGCTTCAATCATTAAAATAGTAACAATTACATAAAAAAAATTAGACATGTTTTGCAAAAACTGTTTATTTTTTCTGTGATGTCGGCAATATAATATAAATACTAATTATTGACCTCTATATTGATCTAAGCGGCTGTTATCGGGGATACATCGACAATATGTCGAAATATTTGTATAATTAAAAAAACAGTTGGTATTTAAATGAATAAAAACAAAATAGGTTATTATTGATTTCAATATTCATTCAGTAAAAAGTCTAATCGACGAGAGGGCCAAATTATGATGAAAGCTTCCTGCAGACATCTGTCTGTCTAGTGACTTCCTGGGTCAGTTACGGAGATTATCTCTCGGTAAAAGTCAAACAAATTAAAACACAATTACATAGTTTATTTTTATTATTTTCTTGTAACCTGGCATACCCTTCTCAAATTTTTTTTTTTGGCTAAAAGTTGTGGATTTTAGGCGAGAAAATACGGTAATATAAAGAGGTATTGAACAGTTCAGACTGAAATTGATTACGCTAAAATTAAACTGCGCTAATATGTTTACCAGTCATCAATCGCTAAAATAAGTATGCGCCAATATAAAGCGGTTTACAGTAGTTCTATTAACTTAATTGCAGTTCTAATTAAATGCACATGAGAACATAAATACTGTTATTTCCATAAATTGCCTTTACACAGATTTTCATCAAGTCCAGTCATCTTCATCCTCCATCGGTTCGTTAATACTCCTAAGCACAGTGCTGTAGATACCAACATTGTCTAGTGCTGTCATCAATTTACCAATGGTTGGTCTGTATTTTCCTTCACGCTTCCATAACCGCAGCATTTCTCGATTCCGCTTTAGAGGATCCGGATGCTTCTCCTTTAAGGCTTCTAGAATCACGTGATCTAACCCAAGTTCAATACCTAACTGAAAAGCTTCTTTACAAAACCTATCACACAGTCGGTCCAGTACTATATCTGATGGTATTGTCTCAAATTCTTCTTCATTGAATCCTGAAATTACATAGATTATATTCTGAAAATATTAATTTTCCTGCTATTTATGATTATTTTACCAGTCAATATCAAAATCACAATCCCACAAAAAGTGAATAGTGAAAACAGCAATGAAGTGAAACAGGTGGACTTCCGCTATCGAAGTGAGGCCGGGTGATCAGAAAGGGTTAGCATCTCCTGTCTAGCTAGCTACAACCACCATGTGATAGTATCCATTGTTTAACATCGGGAAGTTACAAGTATTAAAAGTGATGTTTAACTTTTAAATATAGAAATAAAATAGAAATACTTATACAAAATTTTCCAATAGTAGATTTCGCTGTGTATGTAATGCGGCTTTTATTTTAATACATCATCCAGAAAATATTATACAAATGAAGCTATTTTTGTTAAGTAAGTATGAAAGCATTGGAATTTTTTCACATTAAATAATTCGCATGGCGAGTAATGTTACGTGTGCAACTTGCTAATTCGTTCATATTTCAATAACATAAAAAAATTCATTTCTTGTAACTCATAGAATTTTTTCACCGACAAATCAACAATTTAAACAACAATATAACCGTAGCAAGTAAAAATAGTATCGCTATGGCGTATGAATTCAAATGTCTCTTGTGCATCGTCAATAATGAGATGACGTCACTGAGAGCCAATTTATTCATGCAAACGTAACAGAATAGATCTGACGAATCAATGATTCAAACAAAGAAAATTCAATTCTTCTTATTTAATCATTTGAAACAGAGGTTGGAAATGAAAATAAAAAACATACCCGAAGAGTACTCTTCCTTGTATATCTGCAAAATTAAGTTAAAAGAATGGTTTAGATTTAAAAAATATTTATTGAAAACAAAAGGAAATTAAAATACTAGATTAATGTTTTTTAAAATCAAATCGTTTGAATGCCCTCACATATAGAGTGCATGCAATTCAATTTTTACACCAGATTAAACTAACGCAGATGATTTGATTGTGTATCAGTTCGAGTTTTTGGTCATATTTGCGAATTTACAGATACAAATTATTTTACAGTGACTATTTTTATGTGTTTTTGTTCGAACTGCAGTAGTATTAACTTCCAATGGAAAAATAATACAAAATTTAAACATGTTTAATACCTTCTGCAAAACGCATTGTAATTTAAACCCGAATGTCTTCTTTAAATCTACGGTTTTAAAAATACTCACCTGGCAGTATAAATGGGCATTGTCCTCAACATCCGACAAGAGACCAAACAATGTTTTATAAGTTGGACACCTTTCACGTCTATACCACTCAGAAAATATATAATATTTTTGGTCAATTATGTTATCCCTGTGGTCATTGATTATTGCCACGCCCCTTTCCTCAGGAATATATAATGCACTGAACAACATATATGGTGCAGATGTTATAACTCTAGCCAGCCGTCCCAGTTCGGCTTCCAGCACACGGTACTCAAGAATTTCAGCTGGCGGTCCTGTTGTAAATATTAAAGCGTATAAGTTAATGTCTCTGTGTCCAGGATTGCCTTGGATATATTTGACGTCTCATAGTTCTATGTTCCTTTCACACAATTTTGATTACACACGTGGCGGGTGTAGCTAGCTAAACAGGAGGTGCTTACCCTTCCGGAGCACCCGGCCTCACTTCCCTGGTGGAAGTTCACGTGTCTAACCTAACTTGTCAGTTCCAAAGTTTTTACTTTGCTTCTGGATTGTGATTCGGAAATGGATAAGTATGTTTGTTTTTGATTAATAAGGTATATGACATTAGACAAAAATAATTAAATAACACGTCATAGTTGATATTATAATAGCACTTTCAATGATTATCATGTGGCAAAGGGTTTTGGAACATCTGATGACCAAGATTTGTCAAAACCTTACCCTGTGGCGTAAGTCTAGTCTGTCATATAGATAAAGCTAAGTCGCATTTATCATGAAATGTGCTAGAACATTTTCATATTATAATTTGCTAGGTGGAGCGATATTTTTCAAGTAAGACATGTACATAATGTATGCTCTCATGTTTCTCATTGTTTTAGATGCGATGAAATGGACGATTTCACTCAACTGAAGATTGTGTGTTGCAACACTGAGTCGAAAAGAGATTTTTAACGGAATACGAGTAGTACAATTACTTTCATTTTGCAATTTGGAACAGACAAAAAGATTGGAAGAAATAGGTTGACACTTTACATCAAAGTCCCGATATCTAGTCCTAGGTATGACAATAGTGATTTGAAACTTTTTATCATAAGGTACACCAAAATTATAAAAAACAAATAAAATATAACATTGTGGTTTAGGCATCAAATAGTCAATCAATAGAAATAGTAAACATACCGTTACACCTTTTATCACATTGTCTATTCTTTATTGAATCTGGCATCTAAATTATAAAAAATATCAAATACAGTATACAAATTAGAAATTACAATGCATACAATTGTTTATAAACGGGACACGATCTGAAACGAAATACAGCATACAAAGCTATAACCTTTTGTAAACAAAGTTAATCGTAACGTTTTAAAACCCAAAAGAGAGGTTAAAGTCTGTAAACACTTGCATTTATATTTGTGAAGGTGAGCTCGCTCCATATATTCAGCTGTCAATAAAATTATTAAGAATTTTCTATTCCAACTTTAACACACACAAGAGGCCCATGGGCCTTAACGGTCACCTGTGACCTTGACCTTTAAACCCATGAGCTTCATTCAAATATCAAAATGATAATTAGGCAAATATTCTAATATACACCTCTTTACAAAAAGTTTATAGTTTTTGAGATAAATAATCATTTCAGTACTTGTTTGTATCAGTGACCTTTGAACCCATGTCCTTCATTCATATATCAAAATGACCATTGTGCCAGTACCAACAATATTCTAATATACATGCCTATACAAAAAGTTAATAGTTTTCAAGATAATTTACCATTACGGTATTCATTAGCATCTGTGTCCTTGACCTTTGAACCCATTACCTTTATTTATATATCAAAATGACCATTGGGCCATTACCTACAATATTCTAATATACATGCCTACACAAAAAGTTCATGGTTTTGCAGATAATTAACTATTTTGATAAACTTGTACATCTGTGATCTTGACCTTTGAACCCATGACCTTAATCGATATATCAAAATGATTGTCATGTCAATACCTACAATTAACCAAAAATCCTACGTCATTATCACCAGAAATGTTTAAAAAATAGCATTTTTATCAAAGGTCAAAAACTGGGACATGACATTGACCTTTGGCCTTGACATCAATCGGAAGAAAATCGCAAGACAAGATCAACAATGAAAACTCCATACAATTATCTTTAGCCATTATGAAGTTATAACAATAAATGTCTCATTTTAAAAATTACATAATTTTACGCAAAAAAAAAAAAAAAAAAAAAACGCGTCACCTATTTTTAGTCCAATTTTCATGAAAAACACAATTTTAATGTATTTAGGTATCCTAAATCTAAAAATCAAATCAAAATTTGCCTGAACCTTTTGGTTTCAGAGAAGGAAGATTTTTTTCTCTTTTGGCTATTTATAGAAACGGCAGCCATATTGTTGGGCGTGGTCAAACCCCGAACACAATTTGAAAGCCTGTTACTTAGGCATAATAATCACCAAGTTTCATCAAATTTGGCTCAGTAGTTTTGGAGGAGAAGATTTAAATGTAAAGTTTACGCACGACGGACGATGGACGACGCACGACGGACGACTGACGGTGATAGATAGCAATAGCTCATCTGAGCCTTTCGGCTCAGGTGAGCTAAAAAAGATGTTATCAGAACTTAACTAAAGTGCTGCAGACAAATATAGTCATAATGCACAAAAAGTTCAGCTGAAATAAGGTGAAATGAAATGAAATTTGGTAAGAAAAAAGTAATTAATAAAAAACAAACATACCAATTTACATCCGAATCAAAGTAAAGACATTAAAAGAGAAAAGTTAAGTAAAACACTTGAATTTCCACCAGATAAGTGAGGCCGGGTGGTCCGAAATTATAAGCTACAATGCATCTCTTTTTAGCTAGATAAACTCAATACGTGTGGAATAAAATTTGGGAATGCAAGGAACTATGGGACGTCAACTATATCCAAGGTAGTTTTGGATATAGAGACGTCATACTTATCAAATATTTGTGAAGGAATTGTTAAATTCATGATGGACAGCGATTATGATGGATTGTTTGTCAAAGACATAAACGATTATCATTAATAATATGATCACTTATAATTACTTTGACGAATAAAACTTACCTCATTGTAAAACCATATGTATCTTTGTAACTCCGCTGAACCACTTTCATAATGATGTTGACATAGAGGCTTAACTGTCATCAGTTCATCTAGTTTGATATGACAAGTTGGGTGCTGGTGACAGCAGGGAACGTGAAGATCATATATCAAATCACTTTTAGACGCATCATCCTGGCATACATTGCTACTGTAGGTGTCAACCAATCGGCAGAGAGCGGAAGTGACGAAACATCTGACTCCAGTACACAACATGTGACAGAGACCTTTGTAAAGACGAACGTGTGCTATGCTAACAATAATTTTGTGATCTTCCATTTGTAAAAATAAATGGTGATAGCTATGTAACCAACAAAACCAGAAAATAAAGCGTTTTGTTTTCGGAATTGCAGCAGTGGCCACACAGTCAAACATGCTGCCACCAACCGTTGAAATATTGCAGCTGGAAGAAATTTCCGTTTGAACACAACAACAAAGGTGGCAGTACGATGTTTTGGGATGAAGTCGTCTATCTTTTTACCCACTATACCTTCCTTCAGCATGGATGGAACAAAGTAGAACGTGCCTTCTACATCATTTCCGTCTATTGAATATAATTTTGGCTTTGCTATCAAGTCTAATTTTTCTAGCACCTTTAATAAGTGGTCTCTGTTTTTGTAAAATTCTTCATGCTCCTTTCGACGCCACAGTTGAAGCAGTGTTGTTATATAAACGACACCTTCACCGGACAACGAATTCCATATCCTGCTTTTAATCACATCATTTTTGCAGAACCTCTCTGCGGTTATTATTGATCTAAGGGCGTGTATCAGCCATCTTGGATCAAGAATGACGAAATCTCGTAAATTTTCTTCGTCATAGTACAGAATGTTTCCAAGCGAATGCTGGAAGAGCAAGAAGTAGTTAAGCTGATCCTTGGGTATAGCATGTACCGGACTGGCTTCATTTAACGCTATCGTGTCTTGCATTGATATTATCTTGACGCCATTTTTCCTTAAGCTGCTGTACACTTCTTCCAAGGGAAGCCAGGACGTTGGACGTTCCTCTCCCCAATAAGGTTGTGATTTTGCTATTCGTAGAATTTCCTCTTTGATGGCATTGTACCCCGGATCATCATGATCCAAGGCATTTAGACAAAATTTTGGATCGATAACTAGATGGCCTGATGCAGGATGATTTATGAACTCTCTTCTTATTTCTAGAAACAATTCTTCTAAAATTTTCTTCCGATTGTGCTGTAAGTTGAAAAGAAACTTTCATTGTACAAATACATTTAAATACGCATAAAAGCATACAAAATATGTAGAAATACAATACATTACTTTCTTTGCAATCAAACTCACATTTTCCTATCCATGTTTAAATTACAATCCAAAATGCAAAGTTAAAACTTTAAAAACTAACAAATCAAGATCATGTGAATTCCAATTCCAGGGAATTGAGGCCGGGTGTTCTGGAATGACATTGAAGTGCATTATAGTTGTATTCATATAATGTCTATTTTGGTAAAACTAGTTGGAAAATGTAAGATAGTTTTGTCCTATCGAATATATTTTAAACCACATAAAACTATTACATCATGCACCTGTCTATAATTGGGAGTGTTATAGTATGTTTTATTTTTATATGTATTATTTTCTTCCTATGTTTTTGTTATTTGTAGTCCATACATTTCTGCTAAAATTATGTCAACAGTATAATAAACGCATGTGTGTCTGTCGAAAATGAGTTAAATATGGTAACAGATGACAGCAGCTAGAACAAGCATTCATTTTCTCAAAAAAAATCGAACATTATATATATGTATATGATTATTAAAAAAGCATGAATATTATTTTCCAGACCGGATATAAAATACTGATAACACACGAGGTTAAATTATTTGAAATTGTTTACAATACCAAAGAATGAAGTACTATGATTTTGATAAAATAAGAAATGATTGATAAAAGAAGATTGAAAAACCGTACAAAAATTGATAATTCTATGAAAATAAAACAAAAAACACTTTACCTTTGGTAACTGGTCTATATGTGTCCCAACAATAAATATTTTCGGAAACCCTCGCTTTTGTCCCCGTGCATAACTGATGATAGAATTAACCCAAAATCTTATAAATTCTGAAAATGACAAAAATACAAATAATAGAAAAGTATCGTCATATATACACTTATCTATATAGAAAAAAGAACAAACGTCAAGAAAAAATACATCTAGAATGTGCAGCAGTTTAATAAATTAACATTTTTTCCAATATTTTGGAAAAATATTCCTCCTTTTTAGAAGCACTATTTACCCGAGTAAATAAAGTAGCTCCTTTTCAATTCTTACATAACCAAAACTAAATCCAAAGATGATAAACAATCTCCGGTCAATGGCAATTTTTCAATCAATTTTTTTTTACATGACAGGTCATTACATTGCTTAATTTGATCATGTGACGATTTTTATTCCAATAAGAGCGCATAAAATATAATTTTACAGTAAGATGTTTAAATACATTGATGTTAGGTTAACTTATTTCAGATTATGTTTTCGTTTTTCACATCTGAACAAGCACAATGCTTTAATTTTTAAAAGTTATGTTGCTTACCTATAATTTTGGATTTCATCATTGTTCCGGGGTTGAGATCAGTATCATCAACAAGGTCAAACAACTTCCGGCTGACGTCAATTACAAGCGTGTAGACACATCTGGGTGACAAAAACGTTTGATGTGTGGTATAAAATATTGCTTGACCTCCAAAATCCCACACTTGCACTGGAGCACAGTTTCTAACCTCTTTTCTCTCCTTTGCATGTTCTAATGTTTGTTTCAACAAGTCTGCAGGTGTATGACTGGTATGTCTTTTCAAAGTTCTTGCAGTAAGTAATGAAGATGAATCTTGAAATTGCACTTCATCATTGTCTTGCATATTTTCACTGATAGAAATTCTAATTAAACCTGAATCGACAGTGTCGAATCCCATAGACGAATCGACGGTATCAAAACCCACAGACGACGAATCAACGGTGTCAAATCCTGAGGAGCCGTCAACTGTATCAAGACCCTGTGGAGCTATTCCATTGGGGATACCATCAACAGTATCCATTCCAGGTGATAATGTTTTGTCTTCTGCCTTTTCAGTGACTGGTTTAGCAAGAGAATCACTCTTAACCTTCGAATTTACGTCGCCCTCTTTTATTTGACGTAAAACATCAGCCATCTTTTTCAAAATATCCTTAATTTCTTCAAAGGCTGTAAAAAATAAATGTTTTACTAAAATTAAGTGGTAATAAAGATGCGTTTAACTACAGACAATGTATTACTTAGTATTCTGTATCAAGGCCTCCGTGGCCAAGTGGTCTAAAGAGTGCATTACAGATCACAGTGCCTCTCACCACCTAGGTTCGAATCTAACTCGGGACAGATCCTATTGAAATACTGTTTGTCAGTTCGCTTGCCAAAGATCGGTGTTTTTTTCCAAAAACTTTTTTCTAAATATCCCTGGACCGATCGTCTCGATATAAGTTAAAGAACCTTGACTTGATATAAAACGTCATTACTTGTTCGCTTCAGAACAACAATCAATCAACATGCTCACTATCAGTAGTGTTGTTGGAGACTTGCAAGTCACCATCGTCTTCAAATCACAATGAGTAACTACATGTTTCCAAGAAAGCAATAGCGTAAGAATAAAGACAAAGAGAAGTAATTACAAACTTCACGTTGTTACACAATTTATAAGATTTTCATTGGTTGTCGTCTTGCAAAAACACGGTGTTATTTTCCAATAACAACGTTTTCTACCGGAACTATTTTCGGTCTGTTTCGGGGATAACCCATCTCTGAATTCTATCAATAACAGCCATTTAAAGATTGTAAACAAACGGGAAGATCGGTAAATATTTCACATAGAATCACACCCCGATAACAACGTAAAAATTGCAATTCAATTCTTAAATAACTAAATGCTTTAAAACTGTATTTAAACTTCCGTGCAATAAACAAGACGGAATCGACGCCTCAAAAAGATGCAGTACATTCACACCAGTTGTATACGACCGCGGAGAAAAAAAACTAAAAGAAATTCAAAATACTGTGGCAATAACCGAGAAAGCAAATTTCCAAAGATGGTGGGCACCATAGTACGATTTTACTGTAGTGATAAATGAGATGGGGAAGTTATAGAGAGGGCACTATAACGATATTTTACTCTGCTGATAAGTTAGGTGGCAAAGTTATTTGTGATAAGTTATCTTTGGGCATTATAATATGGTGTTTCTGTAATGTGGCAATAACTGATGGAACGAAGTCATCGAGGTAGCATTACGTCGAGGTTTTACTGTACTCACTCTCATTTCTGTATATCCATTTCATCGTTTCCAGATCAACAATACACCGACCGATATATATCTCAATACCGTCTGTACTATGGATTCTATTGGTCGGGACACTGTCTTGTAATAAACCCAAAGTGAACGTCGTTTTACCCGCTCCAAAATGTCCAACTACCATCAACCGAATTTCGTGTATTCTTCGTTTTCCACTTTTCAAAGCATCACAAAATATCTTCACTGATGTGTCGTTCATGTTACGTATTTCAACAGGAATATCTAAAAATTTCAAAATACTAGTAATTCAAAAATCTCAAAAACGTGATACGATTAACCTTTTGTATATGGAAAATATTATTTCAAATATCTCAATATTTGACATCTTAGATTTAAAACTTGTAAATTTGAACTAAAAAATTACTTTTAAATTTTAAGTACATAATTTTTCACACTGTTTAATGGGAACACAATTGTGAAATTCATCAACAATATCCACCATTGTTACATATTTGGAGACCTCAACGAGACTTGATTTTCAGAAAACAGAATACAATTATGTCTAATTTTTGTCGTTTTAACCTAAACAAAACAAACATTCAGAGTGGTTGTTGCATTCTGTGGTTGTTTTTAAAAACATCTTGCTTAATTATTATTTCTTGATAAAATTTTGTTTAACAATATTTAAAGAGATGTAGGTGGCCAACATGCATCTGGCAAATTTCAGGGTCACCAGGAAAACATCACAGTAACATACACGACACAGTGGTAACTTACCTGAAGCTACATGATGATTCTGAAAGAGAAAGGAATATTTTAATTACAAACTTCCTTTAAAAAAACATAATTATTTGCAGCTGAGAAATGTGAACACGTACCTGATTACAGCCAAAAACATTTAATTGACCGAAATACACACAAGTCATATAAACGTGTATATGCATCCAAAGAAGTATTAATACGTTTTATGTGTATAATTGTATCAAAAATATAATATTATATTGGCTTTCCCACAGAACATATACAAAAAAGCAGTAACTTTATAAGTCTTATTAGATCTACTTCTTTTTATGATATTAAAATAACTAAAATGACTTTCAGGTAAATTCCCTTTTTCGAATTCTGTAGTCTTATATTTGGTTGATTCCGATCCTGTGTAAATGAAACAAGAGTTGACGTCAAAGAGCACGCACATTGGAATGACGCGCTTGTTACCAAAGTCGCAAAAACTATATCACGCGTGTGTAATATAATTTTTATTGCATGGCTTAATTTATTGTAATTACTGAGAAGATTATACAATAAGCATAATTAATTACCTTTAGCAGTTCAACAACTTCATGCATGTCATTATCTTTGGCCACGTCCATTGGTGTTTCACCTCTCTAAAAAGAAATTATTTTATTTTTGACACTATTGATCAAGATCAACTACGTATACCACAATGTGTTTATTCAAGGCGTCATGTGCTGATTTTGAGTTTTTATTAAAATAATGCATGCTGATTTTGAATGCACTATTTTAATAAAAAATTCAAAATCAGCACATGACAAATGCATAAAGCTTGTAACTTACTAAATATTATATGTGTTGTGCAGCATTTTCAGGCCATAATATAATATCAATGGCAAACATCAAGGTGCGTTATATTGTATTAACAAAATGGTAGCGATAACAATTCTATGCACCAAGTGCTACTTTGGATTTTCTATTTATATAATATAAAATTAAAACATGTTAAAAATGTTAGGAAATGATTTGAAAAATGCGTACATAAAAACAAAGCTTAAACAAAGAAATGAAACAGTTAAACACTGCAAAGGTTTTGATTAATACATCAATAAAAGCAACAAGATGGAAACATTTCATACTCGTCAGTTACAAAACAGTGGTTTAGAGTTACAAAACTCGTGGTTTAGAATGAGTACACTGCTGCTTAAATAAGTGCATCATATGTACATTTCCTAAATGTTCCTGAAATAAAGGTATTAGTATTCAAAAATAAGGCCACACTATTTGTACATGAAAGTGTTTGGTTAAGTTAACTTACTGAATTTCTAGTAATAGTGTCACATCCGGCATCCAGTAACGCCTTTGCAGCGTCGTACCATCCGTGTGCGCATGTTCTGTGAAGTGGTGTGTTACCTTCCTGTACATTCAAAATGAAATGTAATCAACAACGATTTACAATGTCAGTATGTCGATATATATTATTTCAAACCTTTAAATTAAATTTTGTTCTAAAACAGTCGTTCAAAACGCTTTCAGCAAAGACAACAGTAAAACTGCAGTATATTACAAAAAATTAGCACATGACAAAAATCAAAGCAAACATGTAGATTTCCTCACACTGTCAGTGATCAATGCAATTTGTTAACAAACCAATATAATGTTGCGCCAAAGATAATGTTTGAATGATTCGTTGCAGAACAAAATCATTCATATTATCCATACCTTTCCATTGACAAAAACTGCGAAGGCAATTCTCTAAGAATACCATGATAAGCTCTTCATTAATGAGCATGTGTATACTAAAATGCACGTTTAAACTTAAAAAAAACGCTTCAAAATTTTGTTTAAATAGATACTCACACAATCTTTAGCATTTACATCCGCCATGCGACTTAGCAGTAACGTTACGACTTCTGCATTCTTAGCCCAATGTAAAGGGGTTCTCTGTTTCTATAAATATGAAAGAAACTTAAATTACTTTAAATTAATGACTTGCTAGTAAATTTTAGTGCATTTTACTCACTTACGAATCCAGAACAAAAAGAGTGCGAAAATATCACCTCAAACAACACATAAAGGATAGAAAATCGAGAATATTTTATGCCAAAAAAGTTTGAAATTCGAGAAAAAATGACGTCGAAAAATTAAATTGCTTTGCAGCAGCAGCAGTAGTATTAGGAGTAGTATATGATTTTTTATGCGAAACATTAAGTTCTAAAACTTTGTGGTGGACCTCAATCATCTAGTCATTCAATATGAAACATACCGCACTCAATTTTTACTTCAGGTATATTTGTCAGATAGCTTAAACTTTATATTCTTTGATAGATGATATTATTTGATAGTGAGCATCAACTCATTCAGACGAAAAACGGCATTATAATTCATTTCAATTTTGTGATGTACGAAACCACATAGGCGACATCGTGGGATATCTTCCTAATTAACCATGGCGTGTTAGTATTCTTAAAATGGCGGCTGAATACGAATTAGTCATGGCGGGTTACAAAAAAATATCCAATACCTAAAATACCCGTGGTGACAGAACTTGGTTGTGTCAGATTTGAATACATTACTTGAACAATTAACAATAAATTTTAAGCATACCTCATTATATTACAAACCAAAGTACATTTGTATCAGGAAATTAAAAAGTATCAAATATTTGACTTACACTGTCAACTTGGTTAGCTTTAGCTCCATGCTTCAGTAACGCCTTCACAACATCACTCTTTTCTGCCCAGTGGAGTGGAGTTCTGAGAATCTATTGGAAAATAAATGAGTATTATTTTGCTTATATTACAATATATTTTGTAGCCAGCTGGACAGAAGTTGCTTACCCTTTTGCAGCACCCGGACTCACTGGTTGTGAGACATGGAAGTTAACCAGAAGTGAGGAACAAAAACTGGACGCCTTCAAAACCAAATGCCTAAGGAAAATATACAAAATTAGATGGCAGCAACACATCACCAACAAAGCAGTCCTTGAAATGGCAGAAGTGGATAAGAAGTGATGAAGTAAGGAGAAAGAGATAGAATTGGATTGGCCTTGTACTGAGGAAAGGAAAGACAGACGACTGCGTTGTTGCCTTTGGGTGAACTCCTGAGGGAAGAAGGAAAAGAGGTCTCCCTAAAACAACTTGGCGGCGGATGGTAGAAACAGAACGGAACGATGCAGGCTGGAACACATGGAATGCGTCAAGTGAAGTAGCCTTAGACAGACCAACATGGAGGAATGACGTCAAAGCCTTGTGTGCCTCCTGGCACTGAGAGAATTAAGGTTAAGGAAGGAAGGGCTCACTTCACTGGTGGACTTTCACGATTGTTACTTACATTGTAGTTTAAAAGGGTTTACTTTGCTTTTTTTTTGGTATTGTGATTTGGATATGGTCCAGTATGTTTCTGTTTGGTTTGGAGCATTTGAGGAAAATGACAATTGATAAAAAAAAGGAATTTGCCAAATTCAAGTTTATTGTTTCAGCTTCATGACTTTTTCGATTTCATTTTTAATATACGTGTTTAGGGACCTTTCACGATACATGAAAATTTAGTGTTATGGCCATCAGCAAGTGCTTAAAGCGCACCACAGGTGTTGTTGTTTAAACTAATGCCACAGTGCCCATCCACGTGTAAGTGTTAGGTGTCTCAATACAGGTTTATCGTGTTTTGCCTTTTATACATTGAACGCACAGGCAAAATTTCTGCACCTTCGCCTATAGCTGGCGACGTCTCGATATAAGTGAAATATTCTTGACTGGGACGTTAAACACCATTACTCAACTCTCAACTCTTTTATACATTGTATTTGTATGTCGTCTTTTTTCCTAACTCACACTGGCTCTGACTAAGTACACCTTCTACAGATCTATCTTATAGATCTGTGTCAAATAATAGCCTTTTTTAATTTGGCAAATTCCAAAACTAGAGGTTCGATTCTTTGATATACTTGTATACCTATGAACATAGCTAACTTATTTGATATTTTTAAGTATAAAACACTTTTGATGTATTTTTCATACAAATTCCTCCGTTTTCCATTAACCAGTTAGATATTATCCTAGTGTGCATTTATGACGCCCATCAACATCTTAACACAACATAAATGACAAACAGAGCAAACAATAGACTGTTGTACCTTGTCTTTGGCATTGACATCAGCTCCAAACTCGACCAATACGTTAACAACATCCGCGCTCTCTGCATAATGTAATGGGGTACAACTACCCTCCTGTTGTAATAAATAAATGGATAAATTTAAAACATAATTTATTAATTTATTCATAATAAATAAATAAATAAATATGGTTTAACTCTTAATGATGGACAGGCATATTTATGAACAATTATAATGAATTATACACTATAGAGCTGAAATCATTTTTTCTAACATTTACTTCAGTTAAACATTATTTTCTTATATTTTGATTTTAGTTAATTTTAATTAATAACGATGTATGCATATTGCAAATGGTATACGTGTATAACGGTATTATAGAGACAATGTACAATACAGCCTTGTCGGAAGTTTAAGACTAAGCTAACGTTGGTTGGTTGAAAGTTGCACCAGCATTTTTTCAGCTTTTAGCGACGAAAACTATTTTATTCATCTCTGTGTATGAATCTATAATCAATTCCGTGTATTACATTTGAAGTGCGAATGTGTTTTATGGTCTGCCTTGTACTACCATGCACTCAAGGCGACTTTAACGTGCTGGCTCACAGAGTCGGTACGCCGCAGATAAGCGTTCCACTCTCCCAGTCACATTATACTGAAACCAGGTAAACCAATAAATGCCAACGGCAAGGTAAATTTACTTTCCCCCATGTGGTCTGAGCGGAGGAACTCACAGCGATTTGTAGACTGACGTCTTATACATTAGGCCATCGCGGCCTCTCACTAAGCTAACAGAACATTGCCAATCATGACATGATATGTATATACCTCATAGTTTCTGGCATTAACTTTAGCTCCTTTCTTTAACAATGCTCGAGCAACTTCACCCGTCTTTGCAAAGTGTAATGGCGTGTTTTGCTGTATATAAACAAATATATGAAATAATCATTTTTACCTATTGTCTTTTTTTAGATAAAAAATATCAGTATAAAAAATAAAGCAATAAAATACGTTTAAAAGTTTTTGTACTAAGCAAAACCTGTAAACTGATATGTCTCGATTACAGCGTGGTGAAGTAAAAACCAGCAGATAATGATGGTGGTGGCGTTGAAGTGCTTTTATAGAGGCAGAACCATTAAGCAATTAAGTAATGTAAAAAAAATAACAGCTCAAATATTGATCGAAAATGAACGTTTGGAGAGAGAAAGAGAGAGAGAGAGAGAAAATTGCTGCATATCGTTTGGAGAGAGAGAGAGAGACTTACGACTTACTGCATATTTGGAGAGAGAGAGAGAGAGAGAGAGAGAGAGAGAGAGAAAGAGAGAGAGAGAGAGAGAGAGAGAGAGAGAGAGAGAGAGAGAGAGAGAGACTTACTGCATATCCATGGGTGCCATCAACTTTAGTTCCCTTTTCCAGAAGTTCTATCACCTGTTTCAGATCACCATCCTCAGCAGCGTCACAAAGTCGCTCAACCTCCTAATTGGAAAAGATGTAAACCAATTATACGCATGATATATTAGGAATCTACAGATAGTAGTCGAAAGAAATATCTATATTTCATAAAAATTGATTGATTAATGTGGTTTTACGCCCCAGTCTAGAATATTTCACTTATATCGAATCGCCATCAGCTTTATAGGTTAAGTGGCAAATTTTTTGTCTTTGCCGTGGCAAACGGCATTGGTTTTCAAGGCCTTTTACGAAGGACCCAGTAATTTCCATTTCTAAATGTCTAGTGGAGCTGCCAACGATCAGTCACTACCTATTTTTAAGTTCAGTTGGAACCGGTCGAAATTCAAACCCCTTACACCTTACATACATAGCGAGTTCTCTACCAACTGAACTACCGAAGTGATTTTCATGCAAGACAATAAATATTCGATAAAATAACGGTAAAAGATTCAGTTTGACTTCTGTTGTTAATGCAATTCTCCTTTAGTTGATAATAGACATTAGTGAAAATATTTATGGAAATGTAGTTTGCTTCAGTTGATTAAATTTTTCTTGAAGAAAAACGATCTTCATTTGTTCCAACTGATCGATGAAGAACACTCAGTAATACATTTTCTTTTGCAGACAAAGTGCACAACAGTTAATGCAAAATGCATGTTATTTTACCGACAAAAAGGTGCATGTTTCTATTGTCCCACACAAATAATCATAACTTTCTTATTGAGCTTATATCAGGAATGTCTAACAATCTTACAATATTAGTAAATTTTCAGTAACTTTCACGTTTTTCATTTTTTTTCATGCATTTTAATTACAGTAATGCATTTTGTGAAAACGAAATTCTTACCATATTGTTGATTTATATCATCCATTATCAAATCTATCCTCAATAACTCCAGTTTTTTAAGGAGTTACAGGGCGTCGGTCTCTTGTTAGGGATTCTAAATATAAAAAATATAGAAATACACATTGGCCATACAGTACAGACCGTGTCAAAAGTTTATAAAGGCAGAGATAACGTATGGAAGTCGAAACTCAGTGAAGATATGGATAATTAGTGACGGAAAATTAAACCTGTAGAGATTTTGGTAAAATCTGTCAAAAAGCTGTCGCGATATTGGTTCACATGTACATACACCTATCACTGGAAAATATGTACTTCTTTTTATTATTTCTTTCTAATAACCTTTGATGTAAACTTATATGATATACAGTATTATAAACACTGTGAAATTATGTATTTATATTTAATGTCTGTATGTATGAAATGTATATTTATTGTAAACATTGTGATACAGGCATCGGATTTATATTATATGTAAATATACATCATGTACCACCACCGGTGGTTTAGAGTGAATAAAGTTTGAATTGAATTGAATTGGTAGCGAAGGACAGAGATGAGCTGCCAATTCGTAAGCTTAGTATTTAACAGGCTTGTATGTACTGTACAATCTTCATAGACCACCGTTTTTTGACACACACACACACCACACACACACACACACACACACACACAACAAAAGAAAAAAATAGAAAAGAAAAGAAAACAACACGTCATTTTCGTCATATGCCTTGATACCAGACAATTTTAAATAGATAGCAAGTACGCAGATTTTTAAATTATGTTTTGATGAAGGGGTTGATTAAAATTATGTGTGCCTCGAAGACAGAATTGTCTACTTAAAGTTTATCGGAATTAGTACCAGGCCCCAGTTTCACAATCATTCCTTAGCTAAGATTTCCTTTAACATAAATCTTGCAAAATTTCAAATCTTTATCATTTTGTTAATTTTCAAGATATTGAGAAATTTAAGGTGTCATTTTAAAATTCACATCTAGATTAAAACATTTGCATTCGTTTTGACAAAAATATTCACTAATACACATTGGCTATACAGTACAGACCGTGTCAAAAGTTTATAAACGCTGAGATAACGTATGGAAGTCGATGCTCAGTGAAGATATGGATAATTAGTGGGTATAGCAAGTACGCAGATTTTTAAATGATGTTCTGATGAAGGGTTAATCAAAATTATATGTGCTTCGGAGACAGAATTGTCTACTTAAAGTTTATCGGGATATAAGTACCAGGCCCCGGTTTCACAATCATTCCTTAGTAAGATTTCCTTTAACATAAATCTTGCAAAATTCCAAATCTTTATCATTTTGTTAATTTTCAAGATATTGAGGGATTTAAGGTATTATTTTTAAGATCACTTAAAATTTAAACATTTGCATTAGTTTTGACAAAATATTAACTAATAGTTCCAAAAAGAGATTACAAAAATTGCTTTTAAGTTTAGGAAGATCTTCGCCAATGAATTTTTGTAACACGGGGCCAATAATAGATTCGTATCCCAGTAGACCCTCCAGTGAGAAAGTTTGGTGGTTTTCTGCCTCGGAGGACAAGTAGTCCCCAGCTTTCCCGGCACAGTACGGGTCAGAGTCCTCATTAGACTAATATGTTTGTATTCCACTAGGGTACTCGGATAGATCCCATGAGGTAGTTTGACCGTTCACTGGCCTCAGAGGTCAAGTTGTCTACAGTTGATCGGAGTATGGACCAAAGCGTCTCTTACAACTAATACTGCCTGGGTTCGTATCCTACTCCGATAGACCCGGCTTTGAAAAAGTTTGTCAGTTTTCTTGTCAAAAGTATTTAGTTTTCTCCAATCTCTCCAAAAGTGACTTCTTACATAATTAAGTGCGAGTTAAATGATTCTGACTGGGACGTACAGTGCATACAACACCACTCAACCCACAAACCTTATATATTGAACAAAGAATAACTTCATAATACAGACAATTTCAATACGCCGACAACACAAACAAAACGAAGTTATAGTTCACTTGATACAAGTGCAAATCACCTCTAACACACTTTTGTTTATATATTATATATGTATCGCGAAATTGACACATTCCGTATGAGAGTAATGGCTAACATTGACCTCATACATAGATTTAATTAAAATCTCAGGTGGGCATGCAGTAGCGTCTATAACAACCAGGTGTATTTAAAGTTATATTAATAAAATCCTTACCTTTGTCGTACAAATCATCTCAAACAGGTGTTTCAGATTTTAAATGTTTTATATACTAAAAACTGTTGAGTTTTAACCGTTGCAATTTATATCACATTTCAAATACAGTAACCGAATCATTGATTACGTGTGTAAAACTGTGGTTTTTAAAAGGAATTTCATGTTTGTGCTAGTTCTATTATTGTCTCCCTTTGAAATAGTAAATTTCACTATATATTTGAACAATAACAACATATGCAGGCTAATATTACTCAGGTTAAAATTGTTTATGTACAGTGACGTCAAAATACCCTTTATATCTTAGCAAATTAAACCATTATTAAAAGTGTATGTATATTATGATTTTATCAATATCTTAAAGACCGTGAAAATAACTGGCTAGTAAATGCGCATTAACCTACAAAGTGACTTAATACCTACGGGTTTAAAGTAAAATTAGTAAATTTGCACTTAGATAAAAAGAACTTGACAGTTTATCGTATACTAGTGTCTCAAAAAGTTTTATGGCCGACATCACAGTATTGTTGATAAGTTTGATGTCTAAGTGTCCAGGATTGCCTTGGATATATTTGATGTCTCATAGTTCCATGTTCCTTTCACACAATTTTGATTACACACGTGACGGGTGTAGCTAGCTAAACAGAAGGTGCTTACCCTTCCGGAGCACCCGGCCTCACTTCCCTGGTGGAAGTTCACGTGTCTAACCTAACTTGTCAGTTCCAAAGTTTTTACTTTGCTTCTGGATTGTGATTTGGAAATGGATTAGTATGTTTGTTTTTGATACCACTTTTTAAATTTAATCATGAAATACATTCAAAAGTGGTATCTTAAATATATTTTATGATTTTTTTTTTAAAGTTGCAAATGTGACAAGGTCAAATGGAGTACAATCACAAATTTTAAATCGCGAATTAAATGAGAACCTTATGATAGTCCTTAATATTTTATGTTCACGTATTTATGTCCTGAAGTGGAAGCCATGGACCTTCGAACAAGCGAACTGACAAACTTCCTTAGCTAGCTAGGAACTGCCGTGAGTGGGATTGGAACGCAGACAGTGAGAGTTGCTATGATCAGTAGGCCGGTACTTTACATGAGTTCAACAATATTTTAATTACTTGACTAAAACGAATAATTTCAAAACCGTTTTTTTTTTTTTTTTTTTTTTTTTTTTTTTGAAAAAGAAAGTATCCACGAAACTAATCCCAACTTGGAAATTCCCAACCATATGCTTGACCAAAATATAAATATCCAATGATACATCTACTCCGGCCGGATCATCCAAAAATTGTTCCGATGAAGTATTCATAAAAGATCTGTTGAATAGCTTTCCTGAAAAGTGGCTGACAAAATGTTTGCGTGAGAAATAGAGCAAACACTACCCCCCCCCCCCGCCTCGTTCGGAGGGATGGAAGGGGACGTTATAACAATCAATATTCAATGCAACAGAGAATAAAGAAGCAAATCCACGAGACAGGAAAACAATAATTAACGAATAAACAACGACATATTTCCTTTTAAAGTACATTATGTAAGGAACGTCGGTGTATATTTGAAACAAAACAGAATGAATCCATGGTAGCTGAAAGCCCATGCATTTGACTATAGCTAATGTCACAAAGAACACGAAAAATGGTATTTTATAATCAGTGGTAACACTATTTATCTTACATTAGACTAAATTTTTTAGTAGTAGACTCGTAGTGATACGGCTACGAAAAAAGGACTCGACTTTGATACGGAGGGTTGTACATGTACACACTGTGTATATAATATGTGTTTTTGTTTGGCTGTTCGATCATTTACTTGTACATATGTTGTAGTCATTATTTTGTTACCTGCTGGTTGTACTTTTCAAATTGAACAAACATGCTGGTCCATGTTAAAATCAAAATGACGAAATCAAAGTAAAAACTTTGAAAACTGGCAAATTTATTTAAACACGCCAGGGAAGTGAGGCCGGGTGTTTCGGAAGGGTAAGCTCGCCTACTTGCTGTTAAGCTGGCTACACCCGTCGTCACATGACCAGGGAAGTGAGGCCGGGTGTTTCGGAAGGATAAGATTATCTACTGTTTAGCTAGCTACACCTGTTATCACGTGGCAAAGCAAAATTAAGAATGAAAGACGCATGGACACTTTGGGACGAAGAACCATGGATACAGAGAAATCAGTAATAGACACGCCTTCTGGTAGATGTAAGAGGGATAACTCTTTTATCAAATGACATTGTCTATTAATAAACAAATAAAAATAAAATAAATTATAGAGCACCAAAAACAAAATGAAAAAATATATGAGTAACTGGAACATATTGAAAAATAATGAATATTAATGAATAAAACTTGAAGCACACACACACACACACACACACACACACACACACACACATTTGGTCCTGCATAATTGTTGATTTTTATTTGTTATCATATTTTCTAATATTATTTTGGTTACGACAAATTCAAACCCATGCGGTGATGTTTATGAATTTTGTAGTGTTATTTTGTTTGGAAAATTGTCAATATTATGAGTCAAAATTTCGGATGGCATGTCACAGGTAAATGTATGAATCATTGGAGCATAATAAGCTAGCACAAATTTAACATCTAACATAAATTTAATATCTGAACATTCACTATTCATTTAACGACCTAAACTGGCCGCTATAGTTTGATCCGAATTTACCCTTTCTATAGATCACCAGGTAAGTGGATACATGGCTTAATTGATAAAATTGACACTTTTTTACTTCAATAACAGTGTGTTGCATATTTTAAATATATCCTAAGTTTATGCAAAGATGCTGTTTTAAAACATTTTACACGTAATTATAACGCAAACAACGAAGTAATAATTGAACGTATAATTCACTATTTTCCGTCTTGGGAATTGCTGTCGATGAAATATTTTCAAAAACTTACTTTATTCAATCTATTTTATTTTATTTTATTTCGTGAAAAGTATCCTTTTGTATTCAGTGTATGGTATTGATATTTGGTTATTGTGTGTTGGAATGACGTTAGTCACCCCAATCGAGATTATATCCGATAATGGAACAGTGGGTAGCCGCTGGTACCGAGCATACTCTGGTTCATGATCAGAATCAGTTCACACACACACACACACACACACACACACACACACACACACACACACACCAATGATATATTATAATATATATAATTTATTAGATCCATATTGTGAATTTTGATTTTTCTGAATTTTCATTCGTTGTCGTATACTATTCTTTTTAATTCAGAAAATTTAAAAATGTATAATACGACATACCTACCCATTTTCTGTGTATTTTTTAACTGTGTCAAAAGATGACCCGGAAATGACCTTATAATGATATATATATCCATGTATTTTAAATGAGGCATTGAATATGAGATACTAAAGGATTGTTATCAATAAATATCCCAGAGGGACGAGGTAGCTATATATAGTGACAGAGTTCTATATGAGCTTTAAAATTGTAGTTTGGATTTTAAAAAAGCCTATCGGTAAATACCTGTGATTTTTTTTAAAATGCTACATTGAATTTCAATTCAATTCAATCTTTATTTTCGTATGTGATATAGAATTTAATATGTGTGGATACAAAATGAAATCTTACCAGGACTAGCCTTATGTTTATTGTGCAAAATTATTTAAATATTTCACAACGCTTTGTATCTCAGTAACTATATATTGAGCGTGAGATGTACTGTATACATTAGGTAATTGTAAAATAGATACCTATAAACAACAGGTAAGTGAGTGTGTAATACGTATACTACGTCAAGTTTGACCTGACCGTTTGACCTTTAATTTGAGTATTACATGTAGATTGGACTAATAGACTGTGTGATTTACGTGAAACAGCTTGTTTCATTACCATAAATATCTGGTACCCAGTATAACTATCATCTATTCTGATATATAAACTTGATATTTCCCCTTAATTAAAAAAAATTGTACCAGTATCTGAGAAATGAAAGGTCAAACATCCAGGTCAAACTTTGCGCACCATAAAACCGCTGATCGACAGACAAAAAATCTATATTGTGATTACACTAGTTACCGTAATACACAACATGTGCAGAAAGATATAATGTCGGCATGTATGTACAGATATATCACAGGTAAATACTTTAAATTAGAAGTTTTGACCTTGGTTAATAATGTTAAAATCTATTTTTGAAATGTAAACAATTGACAACTAAATTACTTAGTGCTAACATACTTAATAATTACTAGTTTATTATGGTTAAGTTTTGTTTCACGATAGTATCAATCATTGACACACATCATAATTCGACATGTTATGCAGGGTTATAGGGACACACACACACAGAGAGAGAGAGAGAGAGAGAGAGAGAGAGAGAGAGAGAGAGAGAGTGTTTATGTTTATATGTTTCTGTTTATGTTTATACGTTTCAAGAAGTTTACTGATAAATCAAGATTATAACGACATGCTGTTATAAGCACGACTACACAAATATAATTTCTATAATATACAAAATGTATGTTGCATAATTTTATTATATCTATATCATGATTTGGGCCTTTGATCGTCGATTGATGCTCAAGCTTTTTTTGAGACGACCCGTATGGGGATTTTCCAAATTCCATGAACTAACCTATAAAATTTTTAATCTGGATAATTTTGTTGGATATCGAGACATTTATCATTTTAAGACGACTTTTAGTTTATGCGCACTTAGTTTTGTCGGTTAAAATATTAATTGTTACCCATAAAAGATTCTAGTCAACAATGTCGATCCTTATTAAAGACTGATTATGACAAAGGACTAGGAAGGTATCCTTGATACATATACAAAATACAGAACACTACATAAAACTATGAAGAAAACTGCATAAAATTATACAGAGCACGAAAAATATGCAAAACATTTTATATACATTGCAGAGCTCTGCCTAAAATAATGCGAACACTCCATAAAATTATACATAAAATTATGCAAAACACTAATACAATTATGTAGAACACTACATAAAATTATACAGAACACTCCATAAAATCAAGTAGAACACTACATGAAATTGTACATAAAATTATGCAGAGTACCCCTTTTGCATTTCAAGGCATTGCATAAAACATTACACTCCATATACATTGCAGGGCACTACATGCAATTATGCAAACTTTTTCAATTCCATCATTTCAGGTCTAGTGAAGAATTAGGCCAACCAATTTTGCAGAACACTAGATAAAATTATGTAGACCACTTCATATGCTTTGCATGACAGTGGATTACGGCTAAACAAAGCATATATAAAATAATTATGCAAACTTATGTGTATCCTAACGAACGCATACAATTTGATTTCCTTGGTATTTCTGTACCGCGCGATGTTGCTACATCTAGATACAATAAGAAAGGAAAAAAGGTTCTGAAAAGGGGCTAATCAGAATGTACCGCAAAAACCTTTCTCATCTACAGGTTGATAAGGGAGTCTTTATTATAACAAACAGTGCAGATCTCTACAAGTAACTATACAACCCATAGCGCTGCAATTTAATCGATAGCATAAAATAAACTAAAGTAGACAACGCTTAAATGATTTCTGAACAGTTACACAGTCGTATAATAAACTGCTGGCAAGACAGAAACCATTTAAGAAGAATCAGTCTTTTTATGTGACCTACGGCTGGTTGTAAAGAGACTGCCAAATAAAACATTTATCAGTGTAGTAGTAATATCGACCAATGACTTCAACAAGGGTTATGTTTTATTCATCTGCTCTCACTCACGGAACACAATACTTCACTTATGTAAAACAACAAAAGATGCATAACGCTTTGATGATACAGTACAGACCTGTCGGAAGTTTAACACCGAGTAGCGAACCGACAGAACATCTCAGCCATGACCCCAGCCCTTTATTAGCTACCAGTGTATCCCGAATTAATGTTGCTGGCAGCTGTTATCCATATCTCTGTAAATTTTCGGCGACTTAGTACTTTTATCTCGTCCACTCGACAGGCGAGCTTCGACGCCGTGTCGTTCGTTCAGCGTTAAACTTTTGACAGGACTGCACTGTACCTGTAATAATTACGAATACCTGTCATAACACCTTTAATTACGAAGGCATGTTATATACTTTGTCTAAATTACCGTCTTAGCACGAAATGACTTGTAATTATAATGATTATTACTGTTTATTTCAGCATCGGATTGGATTATTACACGATCTATCTACAGTACGAGCCTGTCGAAAGTTTAACACAGATCTAACGAATTAGTACCGTATCTGCAGCTAAAATCGGTCCCTCGTTTGATTAATGTATATCTTGCTTTCAGTAGCCGCTATCTAAAGTTAAGGTCAGTCTAAAGTTTAACACTGGGCTAACGATCTTGGCTGCTAAGTGGCCAAGATTTGAGTAACTTGTGGACGAAAAACTACCGAAAGAGTTAGACAACAGATAAAGAGATATTGGGAACCAGGGGCCAATCTAAGCTATCGATTTGTTTCTAATACGTGAGTCTAGTGTTAAACACTTGACAGGCCTGTACTGTATTTCTCGGCAGCTTTACGGTCACTAGCTTTCCATATTTTGGACACTCGACAGCTGAGTTCGACTTCTATTCGTGAGTCTAGTGTTAAACTTTCGACAGGTCTGTACTGTATTTCTTAACTGTACATTCTATCTGAAATCCCCATTAGCGTAGAAAAAAACTTTTATATTCTCTTCTATTGATCATTCTTGCACGTGAAAATAGTTATCATTTTTCTTTTCTCTTTAATATTTATTAAATCGTGATACAAACTCGCGTTTTTTGGGACTGGTGGGTGGGTGGGTTGTATCATTATGCCATTGGTGATACACTAGCAGTACAGACATGTCCAAAGTTAATCACTAAGCCAACAAAATTAGTGCCTATAGCTCATCTTTGCCCTAGACACCTTTTCAGGAACTGCTGTCTTTATCTTTTTCGGTCACTAGCTATCCTTATCTCCGGCGGCCGAGCTAGAATTGACTCCTTTTCATGAGTTTATTGTTAAACTTTCGACAGGTCTGTACCGTATCTTTCGGCAGCTTTTTGGCCAATAGCCAGCCAGACCTCTATGTCACCCGGCATCCGAGGTTAAGTTAACTCCTTTTGTTAGTTTATTGTTAAACTTTCGACAGGTCTGTACCGTATCTCTCGGCAGCTTTTTGGCCAATAGCCAGCCAGACCTCTATGTCAACCGGCATCCGAGGTTAAGTTCCTTTTGTTAGTTTAAAGGTTAAACTTTCGACAGGCCTGTACCGTATCTTTCGCCAGCTTTTCAGCAACCATCTATCCAGACCTCTCTGTCACTCAACAACTGAGGTCAGCTTGACTCCTTTTGTTAGTTTAATGTTAACCTTTCGACAGGTCTGTACCGTATCTCTTGGCAGCTTTTCGGTCACTAGCTATCCAGATACCACGGTCACTCAGTAGCCGAGGTCGACTCCTTTTTGTTAGTTTAATGTTAAACTTTCGACAGGGCTGTACTGTATCTACAACATGCGTTATTGATTTGCTCGATAATTGTTATGATAATCATTTCACGATTTTAGATTGTTTTCTGATATTAGTGAGGTTGTTTTTACAAAAAGTCGTTTCAATCTACATCACGAATCTAATAATGAATAATTTATCATTTATTAACAATTCCATTTTTTCACTGATATCTAAGTGTGCTTTGTTGCTTGCTAACTACATCACCTGGATTTCACGAATCTATAATTGTATTTACATGCAATAATGAATAGTTTGTCATTTATTAACAATTATAATTATGTTTTTCACTGATATTTAAGATAGCTTAATTACACACCTAGTACATCACCTGTACGTATTTAACGAATCTAAACTTACATTTACTGCTATAATGAATACATGCATAATAACAATTCCAGTTCTTCCCATGATATTTAAGTAAGCTTAATTGCAAATCACATCGTCCGAACTTCAGAGGCTTTAGTGCCTAAACGCGCGCTTGCTGCTCAAAGTGCCTTTCGTCGCTTAGGTATAATTAAGGTATGGCATTCTGGCAGATAATAGTGTGAGCAAAAGTAGGAGTTCGCTTGCCGTATATTTCAGTTTACTCTGGTTTGTCCCACAACCCAAGACATAACACGCCTCGATATAAGTGAAAGAACCTTCATTGGGGCGTAAATATTGTTATCAGTTTGCTTGCTGTAGATCGATGGTTTCAGTCTACTCCGGTTTCCTCAGCTATCCCAGAACTGACCGCTTAAATATAAATGAAATAATCTAAACTGGGGCGTAAATATCAAAACATTATTGATCTATTCTATTCTGAAATTTCACTTTTCATATCTAAAATCAGTTTAATGGTATCTAACATTTTATTTCAATATGTTGTAAGTTTTCTATATACATGTACTCCGGTTTGCTCCACCACCCCAGAACTTACTGCCTCAATATAAGTGAAAAAGCAAGGTCACTTCGTCATTCCACTCCATCTGTATTTTTTTTATTTTGCCGGATTTCACATTTCGTATCTGAAATCAGGTTAACAGTATATGACATTCTATTTTAATATGTTGTCGTAGTTCCGTGTTTTTCTGTCTACTCCGGTTTCCTCCACCACCCCAGAACTTACTGCCTCAATATAAGTGAAAAAGCAAGGTCACTTCGTCAATCCATTCCATCTGGATTTTATACTTCATGGATTTCATATTTCGTATCTGGAATCGGGTTAATATCAAGCATTTATTTTAATATATTGCCGTAGGTCGGTGGTTTCCCCATATACCCCGGTTTCCTCTTCCATGCCAAAACTGACTGTCTCAATATCAGTGAAAAAGGTCACTTCGTCATTCCACTCCATTCTGGATTTTTATATTTCCCGGACTTCACATTCCGTATCTGGAATCAGGTTAACGGTATCTTATATTTTATTTCAATATGTTGCCGTAGGTCGGTGGTTTTTCCCCATATACTCCGGTTTCCTCCACCATCCCAAAACTGACTGCCTCAATATAAGTGAAAAAGCAAGGTCACTTCGTCAATCCACTCCATCTGTATTTTTATATTTTGTCGGATTTCACTTTCGTATCTGGAATCAGGTTAATGCTATCTAACATTTAATTTCAATATAGAACCCCTAACATTAGCATGGTTTCTATTTTTCCAATGGGAATATCCACTATTTATGTGTATATAACATCTCAGATGTGATATATTGATTTGTGTGGACATGTAGTTTTTAATTATTCACTAGTTTTAATTATTATTCGGATAATTGCACTATATCCGTTATGAACATGGTAAGAGCGATATAAAATTGTTCTCCCAATACCTAGGAGATTGTTTTGGCGTTAGTGAGCTCGGAGGCAAATATTGATCCTGATTAACTCGGATGTTCTTGATTGGAAACACTAGGAAACATTTCATTCCAATAGTATACACAATAAAGGAACGCGTGTTTATTGTATTCATTATTCCAGGAAGTAAAAGGATGTGTATTGCATATTTGGAAACCTAATTGTATTTATTAAGGTAAGCTGCACTGTTGTTGCCAATATTGGTCAGATATCTTATGTTATGTTCTTCATATTAAGTTATTTTACTTGAATCCAAGCGTGTAGATTTCTACTGTGCGAAATTATTATTTTCTGGCGTATTCTTCATATATCAGAATTATCGTTAGTTTAATCCAAACATGTAGATATGTACTATGCATTTTTTCCTGTCGTATTCTTCATATCAAAGTTATTTTTAGTTAAATTCAATCATGCAAATCTGCACTATGCGAAATGGATTAGGAAAATAATATTTGTATGCATTACAGCAGTTTACTTGTTACTGAAACGTAGGTAACAGTGTGTAATTTGGCTTATATCAATGGAAATACATTTTGTAGAATAAATGCCATAATGATGCTTCGTTGGTCGCAGTTGTACAACAAAGTAGTATAAAGAAGGAAAGTACTGGTAAATACTCTCTGGTCATACATACAATGTCGAGCAATGTCCGACAAACATAAAATCATACACTAGTAATTGAGTTCTCTTTGTGGACTTATTGAATCTTTCAATGAGCTGTATAATAGGGTTGATGTCTGTACGGAATAAAGAGGCAATAGAGACGAAATTAATATATTAGATTGTTGTTACATTGGCGCTTTTATTATGTGCTGTTCAGTTTGTGTTTTATCTCATAATATAATACATTTAAAAACAGCACATGCCAACCTCTAAATACATTATTTACAGCACATGCCAACCTCATTACATTATTTACATTAAAGACAACATTTGGAAGTATTATTTCAATTATTTTGAAAACTAACAAAATAGCATGTGGCAATGTTTGAATGCATCATCATCATCATCATCATCATCATCATCATCATCATCATCATCATCATCATCATCATCATCAACAACAACAACAACAACAACAGCAGCACATTTTATTACCACCATTACAAAGGAGAAGTGTCATTTAGGAGCTAAATTAAAAGATGAGCTTAAAGCTATGTCTTTAACCATTTCACCGCAAATGATTTGAACAAGTTTAGTATTACAGTTTTAGGACCTGAAATTGATCTTCAGTCAAAATATGGGCATAGCATAGAGCATAGGGTTTTAGGTTAAGTGTGAATAAGTCAGACTCGTGTTGTCATTAATATAAACAATTTATCACTACATGAACCTTCATTAAATTACAGTCCGCCATACAGTAGATTTATTTTTCGCGCACATTTTTGTGGTCTCTGCGCATCGGTCTTTCGGACATTTATATAATTTTATTTATTTTGTAAAACAATAAGCAAAACACACTCCCACAGTCTCACTCAGCTAACCAGTTCTTATAAGCTATGGTATACCCACAATCGAAAATCGATTCATTGGTATTGTAATGTAATTGTTTAAAGCGCTGGCGACACAAATTGACAATGCTGAAAAACATCACATGGGACGTAAACGGAATAGAGATTATTGTTTCATTTACAGGTCATATTTTACTTATATCGAGGGGGTCAGTTTTGGTTCATTGAAGGAAACCGAAGTACCCGGCGAAACCCATCAACCATCGGCAAGCAAACTGACAAATGTTCTAACTCTAGGATCTGGTCCGAGCGGGATTCGAGCCAAGGCGATGAAAGATAAATAATTAATAAGATAAATGGAGTTATGTGTTTTGTTTATCATTTTCCAGTAATTATTCTTTGTGTTGTCTTTGATTTTGAAAGTGGATGATATCAAATAACAGTCATTAAATATTTACTTCAAATAAACATCATTACATCTATAATGAGTCATTCATTATCTGTTACATCGAGATGTTCGTTTTGTCGTCAAAACAAATGATTTATTTATGTAGTATCTATAGAATCATATCTCTCTGCAATTTACCGATCGCTTACAATGGATTCTGACGGCTCATTTATAACTGGATGAGCACAAGTGATGAATTTTAATGATCAATTTAAAAAGCAAAAAGCTTCATTTATCTGGGAATTTTTTCAGCATTCTGATTTTTAAATGCAGGAGACAAAGATCATGCTTTTTTGTTTAACCAATATTGAATAAAGTTCTACCAGTATAGTACCCCAGTGTTGGCCAAATGTTTTTAAATGCAATATAATTGTCATATAATATAAAAGTCGATATCACCGTCATGAGTACACATATACTGTACAAATGTTTATCATCAAAAGTTGATAAAAAGGTCTGGGAGTTTCCTTGCAAACCATTGACTTTGTATCCGAATATGTAAGTGTTTCATGTACTTTGACGTAAGAGAGCAAACGTTATCGTCAAAAATCAACTGTCTGGTGACGTCATTTGATGCGACTTTTCATCACGCCGAAGATAGCACATCCACGGTGGCTAAATGACAACACTTATATAATCTAGTGGAAATAGCACATCCACGCTGGCTACATGACAACACTTATATAATCTAGTGGAAATAGCACATCCACGCTGGCTACATGACAACACTTATATAATCTAGTGGAAATAACACATCCACGCTGGCTACATGACAACACTTATATAATCTAGTGGAAATAGCAAATTCAAGCAATAGACAAAAATTTAAAGAATTCATTGAGTCTAATCCCTCACATAATTTTGCTGAATTACACGACATTGTGTGTTTATTTCCGTTCCAATAATGACTTATTTATCTGTTTAGCCATGTCTCTATATGATACCAGTCAAAACACCGATGGTAACATTAAGCAATTCAATATTTCTGATTATTTGGCATTGACATCTTAATGTATAAAATATACAGAGTCCATGGTACAGTACAGACCTGTCGAAAGTTTAACAACGAACCAATAATTAGTATCGAATCGGCAGCTCATCTCCGTCCCGTCGTTAACTATTTCTCGACAGATATTCGACATTTACTATATACCTGTACATGCATCTCTCGGTAGTTTTTCGGCGACGAGCTATCCATATCTCGGTCATCAGCGACCGAGATTCCTATGCCTGATGTTAAACTTTCGACAGGTCTGTATGGTACATTAAATCATCACTTTGTGTGTCTTTGTAACTGAGTATTTAGTAGAGATTTTTTTCTTGAAATCTAGATCGAATCTAGATGGCTTATTTTTACACACATTTTTATAGAGATTATTACATACGCTGCGCCAATGTGTTTTGATCATGAGAGATAAACATAAAGTAAATGATACGTAATAGGAATTGTTGTCATTTACAGCCATTAACATTTAGATGAAATATAACACATCCACGTAATCTCGTTCTCGCGAGAGTCTAGTACGAAACTGTGGTACAATCTAGTGGAATTCAACCCCTGATTAGAATCAATTATCCAGTTTATCGCAATACGTATTTAAGAATTTTTAAAAATTGAATGCTTTGTTACAGAAAATCAGACGATAGAAATATTGTCACGTGACTTTATGCCATTCCAGGCTATAGGTCTATTAAAATGTATTATTAATGATGTAGCTTTTACAAATGGCAAATATAATATATATTGAGCATATGAATACATTCTAGAACGTCCTTAATAATACTGGCATATTTGTCGGGCATGGTAATCGGAGCCCGCCTATAGGAACTACGTATTACGCGAAAATGAGATTCGTTGCTGTACCACGTGATAAACACTCGTTAACGTTTATGCAGGGCGTTTTTGGAAAAGTTTGCATCGTTAATTTCCGGTATAACAGTTTTTACGGGAAAACGTGAACTGATACGATGGAAATAATTGTTCTGAACAAACGTTAGGGTGTCTCACGTGTTACGGCGGCGAACCCAATAACAAATGTACAGCCACATACTATCAATCTTATATTCCAGTATTATTTCCCTTGATTCATCTTCGATCCAGGTCTCGTTCCATTCTCGCCCATGCGAAACTTTACAGAAGCAACTACTTCCTACTACTACCGCCAATGTGATTACAGCATACTGTTGTGACGTCATCGTTATTTTTTTAGCTGACGTCAATGGGTGACTGTTTTATATCGTTAATTATATACGTATTTTTTGCTTGTTTTATATATTCATTTTAGTGAAAAGGTTATGCAAGTACAATTATGATTAACAATGCCTATTTCGTTACTATTGATAACGCACACTTTAAAAAAGAAGTACATTGTGTATATAATTACATGATACCAGTTTTGACAGCACTGGACGCCCGTTTCGGAATACAATTCTCATCAGTAGTGCCTGGACCAAAATTATAACACCAAAATTGTTATCAAGATGTTGAAAAGATACCCAAAGGACCAAAATATACAACACAATAAACATGTCTGTTTGAATATTCAAATTAAAAGTCAAACGGCCAGGTCAAACATGACGCGCTGTACCTCTTTTTGCTTAACATATTGTTTTATATAAAATAAGATGATCATGAACATATTTACTTATGAAAGACTATTGTTTTAAATGTCAAGAGAGAGAGAGAGAGAGAGAGAGATTAAAATTTCACTATGAACATATCAATAATATATTGGTTTTTATCTGAACAGGAACCAGAGGGACTGCATACAACATATACATGTTGAATTATTTTTAAAATGACATTTAGTTGTGATTATCCTAACGACATGTTATGACAGATATCATAATCGGATTGACATAGCTGTGATAATCTATCCTTATGTAGGACAATGCATGACGGATTATCTTCACATTGTACTAGCCATATGTATGTGTTTTCCCGTGTTTTACAAATTATTAAGTTTAAGCATACACACATTTGTAATTATATGTTCAGTAATGTGTAGATTGCAAATACATATGAAGGTATTGTAGTTTTCGTTTTGCTGGTTTTAAGAATTATGTTGGTTGAGGTTACTATCATGTTAAGCTGGTTATTTATTTTTTTATTTACTAGTATTTATTTATTTATTTATTTATTTATTTATTTATTTTATTTTATTTATTTATTTATTTATTTATTTATTTATTATTTATTTATTTATTTTACTTATTTATTTATAATTAGACATTTCTTTTCTTCCGTTTCTGGTTCTCCAAAATTATTATTATTTTTATTATTATTATTATTATTATTAATCTATACCTATGTTACTTTTAAGGTACTGGGTTTAATATTATATGTTTAGTTATTCGGATGTATTAGTTTAAAGAGGTTTTTTTCAAAATCAATGTGTCAGTATATATTATAAAAACTGTGATGTCTATTGTATTAAATAATGTACAGTCAAACCTGTTTATAAGGGCACCCAAGGGAACCAGCAAAAATGGTTTTTATGGGCAGGTGGCCTTTACATACAGGTTCAAATAATATGAATAAAGAGGAATTGGGATACTATTCTACTGGCCTTTATATAGAGGTGACCTTTAAGACAGGTTGGACTGTATACTAATATTTATTTGGAAAATAATCAGTATTTGTTTACTTTTTCAGATCAACTATAGAAGATGAGTTAATAGAAAAGATTGTAATCTAAAATATGATAAATAAAATGGAGGAGAAGGATAAGGACCCAGATGTGTCTAAGGTCCTGATAGAACTGGACCCGGTGGAGGGAACTAAGGACAATGACCATCCTCCGGACAGACACATCATAGAGGACGATCTGGAAGTTAAACCCAAACCTAAAACAAAACTAGGGTAAGTAATAGGAGAGAGAGAGAGAGAGAGAGAGAGAGAGAGAGAGAGAGAGAGAGAGAGAGAGATTCAATGAGTAAATATCCCATATTACAAAATAAGATTAGTTTGTTTTATGTATCATGTCAATAACCATTCTAAAGTCAAACGTGTTTGCAATTTTTGAATCTCAATGGCCCTTGGTTTTGCTAAACATATCCTATCAAAGGTGCACGAAATGACAAAAACACTAGAACTAGCACCAGTCTCACTTTAATGGTGAACGTTCACGTGTTCAACTTTTTTGACAGTTTTCAAAGTTTTCCCCTTGCTTTCGATATTGGGATTTGAACATAGATCAGTATGTTTGATTCAGTACAGACCTGTCGAAAATTTAACACTAGACTAACGAATAAATGACGTCTCTTCAGCTCATTTCGGCCCCTCATAAGCAATGTCTCAGCTTCTATCTATCTCTCAGCTTTTTGGTCACTAGCTAACAATATCTAGGTATCTTGATGACCGACTCCTTTTCGTTAGCTACTGTATATGGTGTATGTATTATACTAATTCGAGCCATTCATAATAAGTGGCCCCAGTACTATGTCTTCGTGTTATGATGTTGTGCCTGTTTCTAAACACTTTTTGGACATATTTCATTATATCTATAAACAAAAACAAACATACCAATCCATTTTCAATTCAAAATTCCAAAACAAAGCAAAAATTGTGAACTTCCACCAGGGAAATGAGACTGAGTGCTTCGGAAGGGCAAGCACTTTTTATTAAGCTAGCTACACTCGCCATGTGTGAAACATAAATTGAGAATAAAAGGAACATGGAACTATTGAACGTGAAATGTATTCAGGATAATTTTGGATACAAAGACATCATACTTATCAACAATTTGGTGATGACGCCCATAACACTTTTTGAGGGCATTAATAAGCCAGCTATTTCCTGTGTCAACAATTTATTTGTTGATTCGTTGTATGAAGTTCCCGTGGTAATTTTTTTATTGTCTATTTTATAGAAGAATGCAGTTGAAAGTTAAGAATCTGATAGAGAATCTCCCATTCCGTTTATTTACAATAATTTTAATTTTGGTGGACGCTACACTGGTCATCGTTGACCTTACAGTTGACCTGGACGAGGAGACATCATACATCATATCCATAACATCAAGATGCATCATCGCCTATTTCATTGTGGAAATCAGTTTACGAATTTTCTATAAAGGGTAAGTTTAATGTTTATTGACTGCTATGGGCAACTGTCATAAAACTTTACATGAATAATCTGCATGGTCCAAAGGTGTGTCCTGACCTTGAACCAAGGTCATATCGACACGGTCAAGGTCGTAGGAAAACATTTAATGTTGGGTTGGTGGGTATTTGGCTCTCAAGAGAGAGTTCTAGTTTTTACTGGAACATCATCTGATGCGATTCGATATGTAATGGAAAAAAATTGTTCGCATAATTTTTTTGGGATATCACATGGTACGATAATAAACCCATTGATTTAGCATGTAAGTTTAATTTTATTTTTATTCTTTAATAATGTTGTAGCGGGACTGAGCTAGTCGTGGTATTATTGTGTTGTATATACACGTAGAAGATATAATAAAGTGATTTACTGCCAGACTTTCTGGCCCGGATCTTTTAGCCTTGTGGTAGAACGCTCGCTTTTGACCCGGAAGGGCCGTGTTCGATCCTCAGCCGGGGCACTCGGTGAGGAGGTGGCTTTTTTTCTGGGGTTTCCTCCCTCCTGTTACAATGTTAATGTTACTACATACAACAAATACAGGACTCGAACGTCTTGGTGGCCCCATGTTAAAAACCACTCATATTCTTCTTGTACCACTTTAGAGGCCCAAGTAAAAACCATGCAGCCAGTATATTTGTTAAGGAATAAACTGACATTATAGTTGATTTTTAGTCCAGTGTATATTCTTTGGGTAGTCCAACACTAATAGGACATCGTAGTAGATCTGTTATCAAAAACGAACATACTAATCCATGTCCGAATCACAATCCAGAAGCAAAGTAAAATCTTTGGAACTAACAAGTTAGGTTAGACACGTGAACTTCCACCAGGGAAGTGAGGCCGGGTGCTCCGGAAGGGTAAGCACCTCCTGTTTAGCTAGCTACACCCGCCACGTGTGTAATCAAAATTGTGTGAAAGGAACATGAAACTATAAGACGTCAAATATATCCAGGGCAATCCTAGACACAGAAACATTAAACTTATCGACAATACTGTGATGACGGCCATAAAACTTTTGAGGGCCTTGATAAGCCAAGGCTTGCAATATCCCTGAGTCAACAATTTATTTGCAAGCAGCCTACTTCGTTGTACAAAGTCCCCGTAGTGGGAACAAGCTTTATTTTATATAATTTCATTGTACATTGTGCGACATTTTAGTCAGACTAGGATTGACTTTATTGTAGCAGTTGCGTAGATCATAAATCATATTGTTCATTTCAATCTGTTGTCTATCCAAGGACTTTAAGAAAGCATCATCGATAAATAACCCATTCAGTAGTGTTTCGAATACGACATTCAAATGGTTATTGTAAGTCCTCTTCACCATTCTCAAGAGCATTTTATTTGCAATAGTAATTTGGAACTATTTGCTGATGTAATGTTGCTTATATAATTGGATAAATTTTCAGCAAGTTATTTGGATAGTTATGTTAAATACTAAAATCCCAAGGTAATTGTTCCAGTTAATGCTTAACTCTAAATCTGAAACTGCGTAATAACAAAACCGAAGACTAGTTGTTCCATGTGTAGTTTTTATGTTTGGTTCTCAATTTTACTGGCTATTTTATATTTGTAATTCAATTTATTTTATATTTGGAGCTCAACTTTACCGTTCTTTTATTTTTATTAGAAAAATCTCATTTATATGGTTAAACTTTTACTACAACATAAAAGCCAATTTTACTATTTGCATTCTATTAAGTTTTAAGATTCGGATAAATGAAATTTTCACATTTAATCTCTAGTTTAGAAATCGCATTACCAAGGCGTTTTATCGCGTTCTTCAATCGAAGGCCGGCTAGGGATTACTGCGATTCCTCTTTCTTTTTTTTTTTCTTTTTTTTTTCCCTTTCGGTTTAAGCCTTTCTCGGAGATAGGTTGTAAGATATTTTTAAAACGTCATAGAAATAATGCGGAATCGTTGTAGTTCTATCACGTCGACTTTTTTTTATTCATTTATTCATTTGTTCCAATTTTCGTTGCAATTGAACCCAATTGGTTTTCTTTTGGGGGATATCACAACAAATATGTTCAGAAAGAAAATCAACACGTGACAAATGTATTCAAAACTTAGCGCGTGCACTATGGCATCTTATTGTGTCCAACAAACGAAACGGGAGACGTATTACTTGTCTTGAGTTTCTTCTTTTAAGTCAGTCTTCCCCGTTTTCAATCCTTATTTCTGGTGCGATTCTCGGAGATGGTTCGACAGATATTTTGTTTTCATTGTATTTATTCCGAAAAAGTAAATTTAATTTTTTAAGGTTTGAACAAAGCCGGTTTTTAATTTTCATTTTCACAAAATTTTTCGTGATTTTAGTGGAGTGCGGTGGAGTGGAGTAATATATTGGACTTAATCACATTTTTCCCATTAGTATTTTAAGATCCAATTCCACGGTTTCGTTTTATTGCCAATTTTAACAATGCCATTAAAACGCTATTTTCTGTTTTATCTAATTTTTTCAGAACGAGATTTTTATTTATTAATTGTGATATTGGAATGGTTTGCATTTAAATTTTACCAATTATTGTTACAGTTTTCAAAACCAAATTATACTCATTCATTTTTATGTCTTTATTTCATTTAAAATTAGAAAATATATAAATAAATAAACTAGAATGTAAAATGTCTTATTGTAAATAAGAACAAGTTTTTACTGACTTCAAATTATATCTCCGCAAACAATTTGGGGGGTGGGGGGTGAATAGGAATCACCATGTCTGTTTGTCTGTCTGTCCGTGTAAAACCGTGTCCGGACCATATCTCATAGCTGCTTTGGACGACTGTAATTAAAATTCACATGAATAATCTCCATGATCCAAAGGTGTGTCATGACCTTGAACCAAGGTCATATCGTAAAGTTCAAGGTCGCGGTGAAAGCATAAAATGTTGGGGCGGTGGGTATTTGACTCTCAAGAAAAAGTTATAGTTTTAATTTCTTTTTTACAGCAAAGATTTGTTTAAGAATTATTTTCTTCAATTTTATTCGTGATTTTACAATTGAAATAAATTACTAGTATAACACACACACACACACCCACACACACACACACACACACACACACACACACACACACACACACTATTTTACAGGAAAGATTTCTATAAAAGTGGGATGGATAACGTTTAGAACTAGTTTAATTTACTGGCACCTCGTTTTAATTTTCTATTTTACAGCAGGGAGTTCCTTAAGTGTTGGATGGATCTTGTGTAGAACTGGTTTAATTGACTTACACCTCATTTTATTTTATTTTATTTACAGGAAGGAATTCTTCAAGAGTTGGATGGATCTGATTGACATGTTTATAGTTGTTGTCACTTTTATTATTGATTTTGCTCTAAGTGCTTATGGAAGGTACGTTACTTAGTATTTCATTTGTTACATGCACACCAGTAAACTTCACGTCAATATAGTTTTCATCCATCATCCAAGTCTTCAGAGAGTTAAGCTAGAATTTGTATAAAGACCGACTTGTTATAAAAGTCACCAACTTTATCTGAACCTACATTATTTAAAGGCTAAATGATTTCCCCAGGTGCACGGGTTATTGCCATGTATGGTATTTTTACATTGTGTAATCATAAAACCAATGCAAAGGATCTGTACATGGGAATTTTGGCTAAATTTTTAAACGTACAGCCAAACCTGCATTTCAATGGCCTTTTTAAGCAGATGGTCTGTATATGGGGCATCGGTGGCCGAGTGGTTTAAAGAGACATCATACGGATCACATTGTCTCTCAAGTCCTAGGTTCGAACCCCACTGGTGACAAATCCTTGTATTAGTTCGCTTGAGGAATATGTGTTTTTCAGGCACTGGCTTCCTTCGCCTTTTTAGAATAACCGCCACGATACAAGTGAAAATTTCTTGATGGAGCGTAAGTAGTTATTACTCCTCTCCACTTCTTCTTTATAAAATGCGTTTCATAATTTTGTCATTTACATTAAACAATTCTTTACATTTCCAGGTTAGGAGTATTAGGTAGAATTCTCAGAATAGTTCGTATTGGTAGGAGCATCTACATATTTACACAACAGTATCGTCACGTGACCAAAGCAGCAAGGTTAACAGTATCACAAAATAAGAGGCGATACCAAAAGGATGGGTTTGATCTTGATCTCTGTTATGTTACAGGTAAAGGATAAAATATTTAATTATTTAAAATGTGTGTATTTAGTTACTGCTTCTGAAAAAAAGATGATGAACCAGAATTATAACCAGTTATCTAAATTGTGGCGGATGTAGTTAGCTAAACAAGATGTGCTTACCCTTTCGGAGCACCCGGCTTCACTTCCCTGGTGGAAGTTCACGTGTTTAACCTAACTTGTCAGTTTCAAAGTTTTCACTTTGCTTCTAAAATTGTGATTCGGACATGGGTTAGTATGTTTGTTTTTATATCGGTTAGGTGCCACGAATCATGACCCTGTGAAAGACATTAAATGCTAGAGTGGTCTGGAACCATGCTCTAGAAGAAATTAAATGGTCATATGATACTGCAGAAATGTGATTAGTATGTTTTTATACATTATACACTGTCTTACAACTTCATAAAACAAAATAAAGATTCCTATGCCGTCTCTCTTTTTACTTGAACCACATCAGTAAGTATGTTCTATGGTCAAACAAAGGGAAGGGTTTAATATTTGTGACCTTAATACAATGGTACAGTCAAATCTGTCTGTAAATGCCACGTGCACCCATGGGAAAAAGTAAAACTGGCCTTTGTGGGCAGGTGACCTTTATATACAGTTTCAAATAATAATAATAATAATAATAATAATAATAATAATAATAATAATATAGAACAATTGGGATCCAATTATCTGGCCTTTATAAGTAGGTGGCCCTTATATAGAGGTGGTTGAACTGTATGTGTTTGGTAATGGAGTGATTCAAATATTGGATATATTTGTTTGGAAATGCAATTGATTGGGTGCTTTATTCATCAAATTGAAATGTTATAAACAGCTTCTATTTTTAACTATTTGTTTTTCTCTAAGCATATTGCACATGTTATAGTTTCAAGCGTTAAAAAGTAAAACATCTTCCTCTGCATTGATGTCACAATCGAAATCAAATAACAATCCCACAATCATGTTTGAGTATTTATAAACTGATTTAGCGTGTTCTGAAACACTCCTAGTGTCGTTTAATTTATTTGCTTGTTTCGTAAACCTTTCTGATTTATTATATTATCTGTTCACAGAGAGAATAATTGCCATGTCTTTCCCGTCTTCAGGAGTCAGAAAATTGTACAGAAACCCTATAAGTGTAAGTAGAAATATGAATACAATCAAGTTTCTTTAAGAGCATTGTCAAATTCTTAGAGGCGAAATATTAGATTGCATTAAAACCTAGATTCATCAGTAGCATTTGTTTAGCCGGATTTTGGTGTTATGAAAGGGTTAAATTGCAATAATTGGGGAAGTTTCCGAATACAGAAAACATTGACGCATTACCACTATGTACTTATCCAGATTGCATTTTAAGTAGTTGCAATACATGGAGGGGATTGTAAAGTAAAAATAAAAGAAAAGGATTTTTGGACTTTAAAAAAGTGTGGCGCTAAGCCGGTTTGCAAAGTTATTGAAGAACTAATATGCATTGTCAAAGTGTCTTAGGAGCGAAATATTAGATTACAATAAAACCTCGATTCATCGCCATTGTATGACTAGTCACATGTTTGCGTTATGAAGAAGTTTGGTCATATTACAGTAAAACCTCAATTCATTTCCATCATTTGTTACAAAGGGGTTTTGCAATATATTGAGTGTTTATACCATGGCTCTATATATATGGCTTTACGTAAATTATAAATGCATGTAGGTTAAAACAATAATGTAACAGCGTTAAATAATCTATAAGATCAAATGGTTAAAAGCAGCAGGCCCGGTTTGAAAATGTGTTTATCAATTCGATTGCTGAAGATCATGCTTTTCTAGCATTGCTCAAATAATTGTGACATCGCGAGCAGTTATAGTGGACTGAGTTGAGTATTGTGAAATTGGTTATATCAGGGTGGTCGGTTCAGGAATGTTGGAGGAAACCAGAGACCAACAAGGAAAAAACCATCGACCTTCGACATGCCAAATGACAAATTTCTCAGTCGGAGGATTCAAACCCAGGCGGTGAGAGGCACTGTAAGCGTGCGCTTTAAACAACTCTGCCACAGAGGCCATAGTCTGTGAATGATCTTTATCTGCAGTGTTTTACTGTTCAATGTCTTGCTTTCACTACAGTGCTATCCAGTTCATCACACATTCATGATTATATTTTATAGACATCAGTTTCGAGAAATATGTGATTTATAGCTTGGTTCAATGGTAACTAGACTCGTGATAAATGTACATTTAATCCGACCATAATGAAAACAGGGTTAAATGGATTAACACGGAAGCTGATCATTATGTGACATTAGCCAAACAGCCCCTGTAATGATAGATAATATATCATTGGTTCTTGATCACCAAGACCTTGTATTAATGCAGCAATGAAAATGATGTTTACACGATAAAATGCTTGATTTACTATATATAGGGTACATGCGACCTTATAGAATTGGTGATACAGCAGCTTCACTCTGTTTATTGTCATGTACATTATGTGCTACTTTTGAATAATATATTTCATAAACATTCAAAAATAGCACATGACAATTATATATCCCAACGAACGAACGCGTTCGTCTGGCCGTTCGTACCAATATCGTATCTGCTCCAAAATTTCTATGTCTATTGATGCATTTTGATCAAACTTAGATCGACAGTAGTTAATATTTATTTGAACGGGGTAAATGTCCCTAAAGAGACTCGTCTAGTTACATTTGGTCTAATAAAAGGCAAGACGAAATAGCAATGAATCAGCGATAATGGCTATTTTTTTTTTTTTTTTTTTTTTTTGTTGTTTTTTTTTTTTTTTTACAAAAATCGGCGAATTAAATTGGTTTTATGTAGACTTTGACATATCTAACCATCAATGCAATGTATATATATATATATATCTAAATGTTGACGTAGACTAGCTACGAGACAGTCGTTCCAGACAAGCTCTACATAGATATCTCTTATTGATTTGACAACACGAGTCTGGGTATTTATTTCGCAAGTTTAAAATCACATCTTCCAAAACATTCATACCAACACTGTTTCCATTGCTTCAATATCCATTTTATCCACTTTTATAATATCATATTTTTTCAAATTATCATAGATTTTTTATTACATATGTAATGATTTTCTTTTATGAACCCGCTTCATACTAATGACGTTTATGCGAAAAACACGGTGTTTATCATTCCGGAGCACCCGGTCTCACTTTCCTGGTAAAAGTTCACGTATCTCACTAAATTTGCCAGTTTTCGAAATTTGTACTTTTTTATTGTAATTTGAACACAGACTGGTATGTTTGTTTTTATTATGGATACCATTGTTCACGCCAATGACGTCACTTGTATGAGTGTACATGTGACGTATTCGTCACCGTTAGTTACAGGACTATGAACGCCAATTTCAAAGGTTAAATACTAGTATATGGAATGCTAGCATTTCAAATCTTTCCTCTGACTCCAGCCATTCATTTCTCGTGTAGCACTTAACTTATATTTGGAAAGAATACAAGTAGAACGTGGTAATCACAGTGGAAATCATGTATAGATTTGGTTTTAACTCAAAAGGGAAATTATACTGTATTCGCTGAATCAAATCAAATTATTTGTTAGCTTCTATTTTCATCAATACTTATTAAATTTTCGCTATCCATCAATAGCTACAATTATTCTGATAGTGCTTCCTTGAGAAACAACAACTCGCTTACTTATTAAATTTCAGCAACCTGAAAAAACACTCTTCTTTATATGACGCCAACCAACCTTGGCGAAGACAGTGTTATAGATATTAAGATGATGTCTTTTATATAGATCTTTTGTCTAAATCATCAGACAATTTGGCACCAGTTTGAGAAAGTCGATGGAGTTGTTGTTGTCAGTATACCTCTGGCGAGAATAGAAAAATATCTTTTAAAAATTTTTGTTTATAAAAGCTTATTTGCACACGTGATACAAAACTCAAACATATACAGTAAATTGATTTACTTTTTATTTATTTATTTATTTATTTATTTATTTAATTTGTTTTGTTTTTGATTTTAGGAGGTAAAAAGATTTATGGACACAAAACATGCAGACCACTACAAAATATATGATTTGTGCAGTAAGTATAACATGTTTATATTGGCGTTAGAACAATTTTAGGTAAACTGAACTGTACAAAATAACTAGAACGGAAATGCAAAAATGCACTCGGTGACAGTCAACGTACCGAGAATGAATACGAAACGATACATTTGCAATAACACAACCAACCAAAAAAAAATGCAAACATATGTTTTGGCCGCTCATTACCCATGTTACTAGTAATATAAAAAATGTCGACTTTTGGACCAGTGGTAAAATGAATTTCCATTTGTGACACGGCCTGATTCCTGAAAGGCACTCATCCTCCTCGCCTTTTTACAACTAGTGGCCTATTAATACCCACACATGTATTGTAAAATAAACAATAAAAGTAAAATATTACCAAACAATAAATTAACAATACTTGATGTATATGTTATCTCTAAACATTTAATGGGACATTTATTGCTTTTCCTTTAGAAAAATAAGTCTAAATGTCAGATATACTAGTAATACAGTGAAGCGGAGTACTGTGCTTTATGAAATCTAGCTAAGGGACATAGTTTGAATAAAATCCGACCGATAAAGCATATCTTCCATCTTCTTCAGCTGTTGGTAGTTTGACGGTTCTGTTTTATCTTTGTCGATTTTTGCCCCACGGGAATATCAATTTGATGTATTGCACTTATCAGCAAACATGTTTCCATGGAAATGCGTTCTATTGTAAAAATAAAAATCTCCTCCGGTTTTTTCCGGTGTATGGAATTCATTTTTATGCCACTAAACTTTTTTTTTGAATGTCATGGATATTAACGATTAGATATACATGTCTAGACTACTAGTATCACTTTGGGAATGAAATACAGGGAATTATGCTTTTTCGACATCATATTTTTTCTCTATGATGCATGTTTCCAGTCGGTATGCCACTTGTTTTCTTGTCAGTAATGTTTTATACAGTTTTATAGCTTGAAACTCTAACTTCCATGACATTCAGACTATTGTTAACAATTAAATTCATATCGGAATGCTAACGATTTTGAATTATTCAAATTCTGAGGGAAATCTAGAAAATAGGCCTGTCAAAGGTTTAACATTAAGCTCATTAATTAGTGCCGAATGGGCAGTTCATTTCGGCTCCATATAAGCTATATTTCGGTAGCTACTATCAATCTCTCGACAGCATATCGGTCACTAGCTAGCCATATCTCGGCCATTTTGCTACAAAGCTTGGACTTCTTTTCGTTAGCCCCGCGTTAAACTTCTGACAGGTCTGTACTGTATTGCAGACTCTAAAAATCAATACTTAATTTCATTGGAATTGATTTTATGTTTTTCTGGTTATGTTTTTATATTTATATACTATGAATTTTAATTTAATATGAAGAGCATCCAGAAACACTATATTTACATCAAATGAAGAATGCAAAGTACAGTCATACCTGTAAATAAGGGAACTTACAAAAGTTACCTAGCTCTTTAGACAGACCACAGTCATTTAGAATTGTAACAAGATTTAAGTACAATAAATGAAGAATACAAAGTCCAGTCGAACCTCTCTATACAGTCCACTCAAGTCGCCTTTATACACATTTATATAGAAGTGGCCTTTGGTTCGGCAGTATTTTGAGTTGTTTCACGTTGCTGAAACCAAGATACGCATCCGTCTTACTTTGATCTTTTGTGGATACCCATCCGTCTAACTTTGATCTTTTGTGGATACCCATCCGTCTAACTTTGATCTTTTGTGGATAAAGTTCTTTATTGACGCAAAGGCATATATTGAAATACTCCAGACTTTGAACAATGAAATAAATTGAGACGAAATGACGTCCGATAGAGCAAGCTTTATGCAGCAATCTTGCTTGTCATCGTACCAAGTAATTATTACCCCTTTACTATTACATGTATGCAGAACGTTTTGGAAAACTTTTTCCGAAAACTATCGGAAAAAACGGTTTAACGGGAAAATATCAACATGGTAGGTTGTCGGACCGACTTTTATACTTGGCAGCCAAAAATCTGATATAACTGTCATGTGCTGAATTTAAATGCATTATTTTTATAAAAATTCAAAATCATCACATGACATTGATGAACAAATTGTAAATGTAATCCTTTACAATATATACTATAGGCATTTCAATGTTATCTATTTAGCCAAAATCATAAAAAAATAACATCTCTCATTTTAAAAGCGTTCGAATGCATAGTGTGATATCATGTTTTTCAGACGAATGAAGTCAAAGCGTTTGTTATCTCAAAAATAAAAGTTATGTTTTATTTTCAATTTTGAAGAGTTCTGTTTTAAAATTCTGAGTCGGTTGAGAACTGTCAAGAAGCCATTAGCTATCATTAACACTTTTCTTCGTTTTAAGACCGTTTAATCAAATTACAGTTTAAAAGTTTGCGTAAAAATCGCACAAATGAAATAAAATATGTAAATCCTTATAAGTCGAAATACACGTTGCCATGGAAATAAACAACATTAAACGAGATTAAATTGACTACACACTTGTGATGTTTCGAAATAGTGTTGTAAATATTCGATTTGTATTCTGAAATGCGTTATGAATTTCCAAAAACATGATAACATTTCCATAATGGTCTTCAATCGAAGTTGTACAAAAGTATAACTATTAACAAACACTGATATTATTTACAGAACGTGGCTATTCCAGATGTTTTTATATTAACTTTATAAGAAACCAATTTAGTATTCGTAAAAAGATATTTAATCAGCGGGATTTTTTTGGTCTGTTATCATGAATACTAATGCATAGTATATAAATAGTGCCCTTGATTGAAGGCAATATGGAGGATTGTCTACCCGAAGGAACATTATCTCCCTAGACGAAAAGCTCCGGAGATAAAGTTAACAAGGGAAGACAATCCTTCATATTGGCACTATTTACTTTTTATACCGAAAAGTCTGAAAATCTCTGTTTAAAATGCATTAAATTGCATAAAACTGTTTGGATGCCCTTAATAATAAAGGAGGGATATACGAACAGAAGTATGAGTACTCTGTAGTTTCCGTAATTTTCCGTGCCTAGCGGTGAATATTGCAATACCCCGTGGCAATGTTGACCGCTCGTTCAAACATTGTGAATTGTATAATACCAGGTGATTAGAAATCGTCCAATGATTGGTTAAGGATTTTTGGTGAGGTATAATAAATTGTAATGTTTCACAAACATTACAAATGTATAAGAGGAATTAAGCAAACACAGCTAAAATGCATCTTGACTGTTTGCAAGAAAGTAAAATTTCCATACGCACCTGCGAGAAAAAGTAGTTTTGAGGGATACAATAAAGATTTCTTACGCTCATTTTACGAGCATTTCTTCGGCTTTTACATAGAGTATGCAGATACATATGGGGGAACAGATAGGAAAATCACCTTATTTAATATGATTTGTGTCTGTTTATTGTATGTTAATGTAAAAAAGTAAGGTATTTGGTGGGAATTATTAGTCTTGGTTCTGCTTCTTTAAATAAAAAAAAACAAAAACAAAAACACGCATACTATACTAATACACGTCCGAATCACAATCCAAAAGCAAAGTATAAAACTTTTATATTTTCAAACTGACATATTAGATTTAACACTAATTCCACCAGAGAAGTGAGGTCGGGTGTCCGGAGGGGTAAGCATCTCCTGTGTAAACAGAATTCAGAACCATCTTTCTAAATTCTTTGGCAATTAGATTTACTTCATGACTACCGATTATAGATAGTTTCAGTCCAAATATGAATGGTGGAATTTTTTGTTTAAATGTTATAGATCAGCCAAACGCAGTATGTTTTCAAGCTTGAAATCGTTTGTAATGGCAGTCTGCAATTTTGTGTGAAAACATTATCTATAAAACGCGAAAAGGATAGCTGCAGTAGAAAAAAAACATATCGAGGGATTACATGGTGTATAAACCCATTAAAGTTACGACACGTTGAAGGATTTTTATATCGATGAGAGGCGTCAAAGACACTTATCTCGTCTCTTTATAGATTAAAATTGATTTTCACTGTTACGGGAAATTTAAAACTAAGAATTGCATCAAATGACACGTGAAAACATAACACCTAAATTCAAACGTATATTGAGTCTTAGTAAAATAATCAGTCATTATATAAGATATAAAACGTATCAAAAATTTAATGAGTATGGGCATGTTTATATTACAAATATTTGCTTTTAATTTGTATTCTGAAATGTGAATTTGAAAAATACCAAAGACATGTATTGCATGTTATTTTTCACAAACTCCATCCATCGATTTACATGGAACCGATAACAAAAACACATATTTTATCGAACATGACATTTATAAATGCCACTGTTACCACAAACTGGGGAATTTTTGTGGTTTTTTTTTCTAGAAATATAAAGAGCTTTCGTTAAAATTCCTTGATTGGGCAGTTATCATTATATCACATTAGATCTCTGGGGTCAAAACTACCAACTTATAATCATAAACAAAATCAAATCATATAACAAAAAAAATAATAATAATAATAATGTGTTTAATTTATTTTTACGGGTTAACGAGTTATATGTATACATACAAGGATTGTTGTTTCATTGTTTGATAAAATAGTCTGGTGTATTTTCTAAATGTATGTATTTATGGACAAATGGTTGCAAACATATGAGATGGTTGAGGCCCAAACAATGACCACACTACGAACTAAGATACCTCTCATCAGCTCTCGGTGAAAGTAAACGAATGGAAAATTCCAAAAAGCTTTATTTGACAGAAACCATTTAATGTGTCACGTTATACTGCTTTTTCGTGATCACGTTGATATTTTTACTACATGCATAATACTCAGTAAATAAGTACTCATGCAGAAATGTCACTAACAATACGGTGGCTTAGTTGGTAGAGTGTTCGCTCTGTATAAGGGAGGTTATAGCTTCGATCCCCGGCAGGGTATGACCCAAACCTTGAAAGTGCTGGGTGTCTGTTTTTTTTCTATGCACTCGGCATTATGAAATGCAATAAAAAGTCTTTCGGATGGAACCTAAAATAAACGAGGTCCCGTGCCACGGTAGGCGTGGCACGATTAAAAACCCTGCTGTATAATGCCATCAACGCAAAGCACAAGCAAAATTTCTGAACCTTCGCCTATAGCTTACGATGTCTCGATATAAGAGAAACATTCTTAACTGGGACGTTAATCACCATTACCCAACTAAACTCACAATACGAAAAACCTGTCAGAATTGTTTACTTTATGTTTGCTCTATATAATGCTTAATTTGAGCTTTTAACACAACTTAAAGTCAAACCTATATAAGTGTTGGAAGAAACAAGAAATATAATGTTTTATTTGCATTTGGAGATATTTTACTCGTTAAGATATCCATAACTCTGTTAGTTTCAGAGTGACAACTTGCTAATTATTCATATTAACAAATAATGCGTTATGTCATAAACTATAGTATATGACGTTTAAGTGAAGCAAAAAATAAATAAAAAATAAAATGTTACACACATTGCTGGATTTTTCATTTTGAATCCTGAATTATGATGAGTGTGAAAGACGTTTGTAACATGACATTCTGAAGTTCTACTATCGATTTTATTTCAATGTTTATCCCTTAGCAAATTTATCAAATTTTATGAATATTACAAATGTACTTTAGGGAGGCATGTATAGGCGTTCTGAACAAAAGACATTTTGCAAGAACATGGAATCTTTTTACCATATTTGTTACCATGCCAATTTTCTTCAGACATATACATAATTTTGATTCTCTGACAATGTTGTAATGTCTTTATACATGTATTTAATTAATGTATTTATTTAAAAAGCATAATTAAAAACAAACCACTCAATCCATGTCCGAACCAAAATACCAAAGAAAAGTAAAATGTTTGAAGCTGTCAAATTAGGTTAAACACGTAAATTTCCATCAGGGAATTAGACCAGGTGCCCGAGAATGGTAAGCACCTCGTGTTGAGCTAGATAAGTGTTCGCAGCATTGAAATTTCAGAAGAATATGAGAAGTTAAAAGTTGCATTTTCAATTCACAATTCATTTTGTAAAAAAATTCTAAAAATATAAAATATTGCTTTGTAAATCATTGCGATGATTTGTGTTCTGAAATATATTAGAAAATGCTTTGAGATTTTGGTGTGGATATGAATGGGTATGTTAAGTTTTGGATGGTGTTGAAGACCTTTGTAACATGATATTTCTATAATGTTCCAATATCGATTTTACATTTAACCATTAAGAAATATAAACATGACTTACAAATGTACTTTATATAAAAGTTATTTCTTATTCATGAAATGAGACTTTTTATTAACGCGATCTGTTTTCCGATTTGTTTTGTTGTATACATCTAATATAAAGGATTCAATAACCACACTTATGTGTAGCCTATCTTAACTGATCAATGTTTAGACACGATTCCGTAGCGAGAAACTCGTTTGTCTTTGACAAATAGTGTCCTAATAAACTGCAAAATCTTTTTGGTTCTCTGTCAATGTCAATATACGTCGCATTGTCTTTATACACGTATTTATTCAAATAACATAAATAAATTTCAGGAAAAAACCAGAAGTGAAAATTGGAAATTGGAAATTTACTTGTTAAGATATCCATTAATTTGTTGTATCGAGAAAAATTTTGTAATTTACTTTTATTAGCAAATAATACTCTTTTCCACAGATGAGAATTTATAAAGCTTAATTGAAGGAAAAAATTAAAACAAAAAATATATTATTATTTCAACCGTATTCGAGGCGTTATATATTTGTGTTTCCCTTAACCTTTCGTTAAAGGTTTTAAAATGAAAGACAATTAAAAGGTTCTGAAAATAATCTTAGCCGAACATGATATAAATTTATAGATCGATAACTTTATCATAAGTAAAAGTCCAAATTTGTTTGTGACATTTTGCTTTTGTAACAAAATTGTAATGGCAATTAAAAATTTGTCAATATTGTAGCGAAATAGAACAAAATAACAAAACCCCAAAGCATATTTTGATACAACATTGACTTTAATTGACGTTATCTATTTATTTGCAATCATAATAGAAACAAGAAATTTGCAACTGAAAAACAAGTATAACACAATCGAAACAGTTAACGATAAAACAGACAAATTAGACGAGACGTACACACACAATCGCACATTGGATTATGATTATAGAATCTAGACTTTTGACGAACACTAGAGTTAATACCCAATAATGTTGTTGTAGTATCATTGATAGACCTCACCCAATGGAGGACCATAACCATACATCATGTTTTGTAGATTCCAAGAGATCTTTTTTTAAACCTGAAGTATCTTAATATTTTATTATGAATAACTTAATAAACATCAAATAAAAATAGATTAACAGATATAGAGTTTCAATTTATAATTCTGTGATACGTTCTCTTGACCTTTATCTTAATTTTACACGATGAAATGACACTGGTGAGCGTAGCTAACTAAAAAAAGTGCTCTCAAATACCGAGTACCCTTCCTAACTTTCCGTAGTTTAACTAAAATGTCGATTTTTAAATTGTTTTAAAAATTGTTTTTTTGGATTGATATGTTAACATAGACCGGTATTGTGGTTTTGACTGTTGAGGGAATTAGAAGCAGTATGTTCATTTCATTAAAAGTAAAACCAATGTAATTTTGTGTCAGAATTAGCAAGTGGCATATGATGAAAACCGAATAGAATGAATACATAAATATGTTCTTTATTGACAGGAGAAAGAAACTATGACGCTTCAATATTTCACGGAAGAATTGAGAGAGTGGACATCGATGATCATAATGTACCAATACTTAGGTATATTGATTTTAATCAGTTTTATAGTTATATATGTCGTTACCTGGTTTATACACTTTGGTTACACTTTGTAACAAAATTTTTTGTTTTGTTTCAATTCGATAAATTTAATTTCCAAATTTGAAAAAAACGTTATATAAAAATGTAAGAAACTTGATAATGATCTCAGTTTGCATAATCCAAGTAAGGTCTAGCCATCTTTTACAACTTTTCTCGTTGTAGCGATATGATAGAGTTTTGTAAGAATGTACGTGAATGGTTATCAGCAGACGAACAAAATGTCATAGCAGTACACTGTAAAGGCGGGAAAGGAAGAACGGGAACGCTTATCTGTACTTGGTTGGTGGATTGTGGGATGTTTGAAGAAGCTGAGGTATACATCTTTAGTAGTACTTTTTAATTTCCAAACGTTGCAAGAAGTATGAATGCATTTGGGATTACATGTGAAAGTAAATGCCAATTGGAACAAAAGGGTTTTCTACTTATGGTTCAAATTTTCATTTTTCAAAACCCAAACTTGCCAGTCCATGTTCAAATCATAATTCAAAAACAAAAGTAAAAATCGAGAAAACTGATAGATTGGTGAAACAAGTAAGACTGCACCAAGGAAGATAAAAAGATAAAACAATATTTAATAAAAAAAACAAACAAACATACTTATCCATGTCCGAATCACAACCCAAAAACAAAGTAAAGACTCTGAAACTGACAAGTTAGGTTAGACGCGTGGACTTCCACCAGGGAAGTGAGGTCATGTGTTCCGAAAGGGTAAGCACCTCCTGTAAAAGTTTTACATACATGTGTCATAGAAAAAAGTTCTTCTTCTCTGGTCAACTATACCGACATGTTTAAAATCAAAATTGTGAATGTAAGGAACATGTAAAAACTTTAAAAATAATAACACGAACATAGCCATAGGCGATTTCTGTAACGTGAAATAATTTTGGCAACACACAGTACTGCTGTAGTCTGCTTATTTCATATGCACAGTAAACAATATTTGTACAACGATAAGTGGTAACATATATGAAGTTTATTAGGTACAGCATAGTAACAACATCTTGTAACACCATTTAATCTTCAGCAGACGACATTACGTCATTGTTCATTAACAGATGATTTAGCCAATGTTTACATTGCTCGATACTGACATTAAGATAATTAATACCAAATCCCCCTATTCACCAGACATCACTTAAATCAGCACTATTTGGTAATTAGTCTTTAAGTAAGGTTAGCGATATCTCTTACAATCTTAATGCATTTTATAGTAACATGTTATAACAGTTTTTTTGCACAAAATACAATATAGTAATTAAAAATACGGTAAATTACAACGAAGCAAAATGCATGCAAATACATTTTTGACACGTGAATATTGAAGGCCTGGGCTAATCAAGGCCATCAAAAGTTTTATGTCTGTCATTGCAATATTGTCCATTAGTATGATGCCACTGTTTTCAAAATAACCCTGGATATATTTGATGTCCCATAGTTCAATGTTCCTTCCATTTCCAATGTTGATTACACACATTGCGGGTAAAGCTTACTAAACAGGAAGTTCTTACCCTTCCGAAGTATCCGACCTCATTTTCCTAGTGGAAGTTCACGTGTCCAACCTAATTATACAGTTTCAAAGTTTTTTTACTTTGCTTAGGTACTTTGGTTTGGACATGGATTGGTATGTTTGATTTTGATATCTAATACAGCTTACTAGTTTCATATCAAATCTTCAATCTTTACAATTATCATCAAAAGAATGATGACACATTTAAAATAAAGATGCATTACAGTATAAGGATGGAAGCGCATAGCCTAGTGGTTAAGGCGTTGGACTCATGATTCGAAGGTCGTGGGTTCGATCCCTGGACCGGGCGATGTGTTGTGTCCTTGACCAAGACACTTAATTTCACGTTGTTCCAGTTCACTCAGCTGAAAAATAAATGAGTACCAGCAAAATGCTGGGGGTTAACCCTGCGATGGACAGGCGTCCCATTCAGGGGAGAGTCTTGTACTCTCAGTCGCTTAACGCCACCAAAACCGGGATAAGCTCCGGCCTGATGGGCCTAATGGCTCGGGACAGACTTTTAACAGAATAAGGATGACTTTACTAAATGCAATTCTTGAATCATATTCAAATTAGTGTTTTTTTTCTTAAAATCCAAAAATACTTGCGCATAACACAATCATACACAACTTAATTGTTATGAATAAATTGGATGTGTATTTTAAACATTTTTGTTTTAGAAAAGTCTTGATTATTTTGGAGATAGAAGAACAGATCTTGCCGTTGGAAATACATTCCAAGGTGTGGAAACACCAAGTCAGGTAAATCGTACATATAAGTCATGGGTGTATTGTTATGATCAAAATTCATGAAAATGTTTAACAATATATAATCATATATAACAAATATGTTGAAATTGAATAAGAACAATAATGAAGATATAATATTTCAATGATGCATAAAGCTACGTTCGGATAAAAACGGATGTTAAAACTTAAGGATAATGTGTTAAAGTAAATAATTCTCTCTTTTTTCCCATTATAATTTACTGTAAATTGTAAAATAAATATTTAAACAATTGTAATCCAATATCATGAAAGTTTAAACCGTTCATTTTTATTACATTTTTGTCTTCCACAGAGCCGTTTTGTACGGTATTATGAAGTTATAAAGAAGGAGATGGGTGGAACTGTACCCCCTGTGGTGTACATGTCGATTTCAATTGTAAGAATATATGGTATATCAGGTACGTTATTCAGGATTAAAATATTAAAAGTGCTTATAGCATCAAACAAGGTTTATAGTCAATCTCGGTTTATGTCCAAATCACAATCCCCCAAAAAGTAAAAACTTAAATGAGTGACATATTACAACTTCGGAAAGGTAAGAACATTTTATCAAGCTAGATACACCCTACAATATTAAAAACGCTACTACACATTTCAAATTGTCCGCTAGTTTGTCACTAATGCATAAACATAAGTCCATATTAAAAAACTATAAACACTCTAGTACCACACGTTAAATAAAATTGATAAGATAAGTGATAAGAAACAAAATATATAGGTATTAATATGTTAAAGTTTTTTTAATACTTGTTAAGGTCTTCCGGACCACCTGACCTCCCTTTCTTGGTACAGGTTTACGTGTTGAATTCCGTTTGCCAAATTCAAAGTTTTTGTTTTTCTTTGGAATTGTAATTTGGACATGAATTGGTATATTGTGTTTGATACCATAAGCTGCAGACAAAACATAAATGTTTCTAGAACGTTTTAGCACAATAAAATACACTTCGGCATAATATGGGTCTATCATTAATGGAGTATATCGCTGGTAGAAAATAAAGCACTCAATAAAACCTGTCGTAATTCTAAATTCATTCAAATCAAATCAATCTTATATGACATCTCTTAAAACGATTGTGTGGGATTCTCAAATAAAGTTGTATAGAATTTCTATATTAAAAGATTCTGTGCTTTTTACGGTCATCTATTTCATTGAATTGTAAATAATGAATTATGATAAATTTAATTTATCGACTTTGCTCGATAAATTGATCTTAACATGCTCAACTGTTTAACAGTGATTATTAACACTCATTGCGTCACGTAACTCTAGTCCCATTAAAACCACAGCGTAAACTACGTAGGACGCCGTTTGATGTTGTCTTCACAGGTATTAGTATGTTGTGATAATAAATGATTTTACTTGCGTATATTGCACGTTCATTAAATATCCATTAGCTGTAGGTTTGCTTATAACTTTGAAAAATTGAATCGATTTTATTTCTTGTTATTCTAACATCAATATAGTTAAACTTGTGTATAGGCTAGGGTAACATGAATGTAGTGACCTCTTTGGGTAGTGACGTAACAATACTGCTGCAGTGACTGTATCTTTTCTTTTTTGGCAACACACAAACACACAATCTACAGTTAATACTGCTATATTGAACACATTTATATAAAAACAGCTGTCCATTACGATCCATGTTTAAGGTCTAGTTGTCTCAAATTATAACATCTATACGGTGTTAAATTTTGAAAGTTGCAAGTCGGTAAACATGCCTAGAATAGATCAAAATTAACTGTGTTGTAATTGTAGAACTTTATAGTCTTTTCATACATGTTTATTTTATATTTTAGGTGTTGCTAAAGGTGATGGGAAAGATTTATCAATACAGTTATTCCTTAATAAAGATAGAGTATTTACCTGTGATTGTAAAAATCAAATCAACTGCAAGGTATTTAATTGCCATGTTCTATAAAATTCCCCAAAACTGAATTGGGCACAGTCGTACACATTGATGCCTGCCTTTCAAGAATGTAAAACTAATCAAATTTGATAATGTGTAGTTATTTTTCATTGAATCAAAGTCTGTCAAATCTGTGTGATTTCTATAAGTTGAAGAAGTAGTATTAACGCTGGTTTATGTAACTTCGCGTTCAAAAGACATGAGTAAACAAAATACATTCAAACCACAAAAATAACTGTTTTGGCATAGCCTTGTTCTCCTCCTAACTCCCTGATCAATTTATGTTGTACACTACTGATACATCTTTTTTTTATACAGTGTAATGCCACGAAGCGGAAACTCTAGATCAACCTTCAATACTAAAGCTTTTTAAACTGCGTTCGTTTTGTTTTATAAGACCCATTAAATTGTAGTTCTAGGGAGTCTAGACACTTGTAGTGAAGTGCAATTTTTTAATATTGAATAATTCGATATGGTCAAAAGTTCAAGGTTTCAATTGATTTTTTTGCGGTTCGTTCGCGTAAGATAAATATCAGAATATTTTCTTTTTCATTTAATCATTATTTGTTAAATGTGTTCAAAAACTGTATTTCAATACATGTACCATGTTTTCTCCAACAGCTAGTTTGTTTACATGTTTAAACAGTAGTCTTTCACATCTCTGAAAATATTTTAATTAATTTTCATTTCAGTTGAAAAAGGTCGAAGAAAAAGATATGATTGAAGTGTACTTACATAATTCTCCAGTTTTAGTGAATGACGTTAAAGTTAAATTTACGTCATCATCTGTAAGTATTGTTAGCTTCGACATTCAGAAATGATAGACGTAATATATCATACCAGATACTAGATTTATGATGGTTATAAGCTAAATGACAAAATATAAAACTTGGTGGACTAGTGAATTGCCAAACTAATCAGAGTATATAACGATATTTTCAATGCCTCACTGTAGCCAATCACAGAGGTTCTTTTTTCGAAGAAGGCATGTTGGTTTTGTTATTGTCCTTAAAGTATTTAGCTACGTCTAAGTGCAGTATAGTTTCACATTTATGTATTTCATATACCATGTTTTTGCTATAAGATGTTATAAGAAATACTGTGTTTATATCCTGAACAGTACATTCGTATATCAAATTTAATGTTTTTGTTTCAGCTTCAACTCCCCAAAGGATATGATAATTGTGCTTTTTATTTTTGGTTCCATACATCATTCATAGAAAACAAACAGTAAGCAAACATTTTAATATGTATATTTTGAAAAAGACCAATATCATAGTTTGATAAAAAACAAACATACTAATCTATGTCCGAATCACAATCCAGAAGCAAAGTAAAAACTTTGAAACTGACAAGTAAGATTAGACACGTGAACTTCCACCTGGGAAGTGAGGCCGGGTGCTCCGGAAGGGTAAACACCTCCTGTTTAGCTAGCTACACCCAACACGTGTTAAATCAAAATTGTGTGAAAGGAACATGGAACTATGAGACGTCAAATATGTCCAGGCCAATTCTGGACACAGAAACATCAAACTTATCAACAATACTGTGATGACGGCCATAAAACTTTTTGAGGGCCTTTATAAGCCTAGGCTTGCAATATCCCTGAGTCAACAATTTATTTGCAAGCAGCGAAAAAGACCATTATCTGTCAATAGATTGCATATTTGAACATATTTAAGCCATAGTACTATGGATATCAATGTTTCAAACACTTTACACGTTACATTTAAAAAATCGTATGTATCATGTTAGTCTCTTACGAATTTTTTCAACAAACTGTTTAATGCTACATTTGTAAATGTTTTGAAAAGAATTTTTCAAATATTTCTAGTTTTTCTTTTGGTGTAATTAAATTGACCTATCAGTATGTTTGATGATAACATTTTATGACAATATATAGTACATGTACCGCGATAATAATTAGGTTTGTTTTACAATTATTAGGATCAGGATCAATATTCCCTGGTGTATTATACATTTATTGCCTATGTGTGAGGGAGATATGAACATTTGTTCACCCGCAACGAGTCATATTTCCCGAGGGCGAAGCCCGAGGGAAATGTGACTTGTTAAGGGTGAACAAATGTTCATATCTCCCTCACACAAAGGCAATAAATTGTTTATTATACCGAAAGATAACCATGGCAATATGAAATACAGAGAGAAAGAAAATACATGTATTTAAAAAAAGAAAACACTGAAAACATCAATCCTTCTCTGATTCATTGTTTTTTCTCCTATCGGAACTCATCGGAGGCAAACGCTAGAACCTCAAGACCGATTCTCCATCGATGACGTCATATCATTGTGACGTCACGGTGTGTTCCGAAGAGGTGGGATATGATGTTTTCAGAGGAATACACGATGTTTTCTCCACCCTGATCACATGATCCAACGGTCCAATCAAATTACAGATAGCATCGTATTTTTCTAATGAGGTATAATAATTTATTATAGTTTATTTATTTCTTATTTATTTTTAAATTATGGCCATTCGTTTTGTAAAAGCGTACCAAATACATTTTTCTAAAGTACAACTTAATTCTTTTCTTTCAGGTTGCTGATTCCAAGAGAAGAGTTGGATAACCCACATAAACGAAAAACTCATAAAATATATAAAGAACATTTCGCTGTTGAGCTTGTGTTTGAGGACTCAACGACAGACGGTAAACAAATACCCAACACGTAATGCTGTGATGTGTAATCAAAAGAAGAAAATACTGATGGTGTACCTTGTTGCGTTATCAGAACAATGTATGCTGGGTATGCTTGATATGCCACTAGCGATTCTTGTCTTTATAACGAACTGTGATTACACGCCACAACAACACAGAATCACTAATATGATTTCAAATGCAAAAGCATATTATGAAAGATGAGGTAGTTGAAAGTTAAACATATTGTAATATTGTTTCGATTTGAGGTGGGACATCATGTAAAGGGAGGCAACTTGTAATGACTGAGTGAATATGGATGGCAGGCTGTATATTGTTATTTCATTGGAAAACCACACTTCAATTAAAACAATTTTGGAATTATTTCTTCACTTGTATGGACAGTTTAATAAGTTTTACATATATGGCTGTCAGTTTTACAGATATGAGAAATACATATTTGTTTATATACATAGACCATGTATACATATATGTGTGCCATTCTGTATTTTTGAAGCCTTGCTACTTAATAATTGTGTATGCTATATTGAAAATGTCATGCTTTATATTTTTACTTCAACGATGATCATTTTAAAACATTATTTTTCCTTTAATGTATAACTAGCATTTTAAATTTTATCACTGTTGGCCTAATATTTAATCACTAGTGTCATCAATGATGAACGTATCTAAATGATGTTTACATGTGTATATGCCTTTTTAATATTTACGAGAGAGGAGAGAGAGTGAGAGAGAAAAGAATGTCGGAGTTAATGTGAATTTGTATGATGTTGGGAGAGACTAAAATTCTACTTTGAAATCCACCGCTTCGTGAAAAGTTTTTACTTTTTTCCTGAATTTCACACCGTCAAAATGCAGGTTACAAAAGGTTAGGCTATAATATATTGTTGTTTTGTTTGTATTCCTGAAGCTAGTTAAACAACGATCATATTGTAAAATTAGGTACATATAAGATGAAACCAGTTTATAAAGAAACCTTGGAATGTATCAAATATGGACTTTAAATTAAATATAGGTTGCTTTTATTTGAAAAATAAAGGAAATGGATGAAAAAATATTCTTACATACACTTTTGTGTTTGTTTGGTTTTTTATTTGGCATGAGAGCTTCACATTTAACCGTTTTTATTCGATGTGTGTAGCTCCAAAACATTTTTTAAAAATTTTTTGTGATACTAAAATTTGCTGAATTGGTTATATTTATAACATAAGTGATGAGTGAACGTAAGTTTTGCTGTGTGTATACCTATGTATTAAAGACTTGCCATATTGTATTTTAATTTATTCTATTTAATATTAAAAGTTTTTGTTTTTTATAAATCCATCTTGTTGTTATTTTTATTTAACAATTGAAAATTAGGAATGCCCAACAGTTTATGAACAAATTTATAATATGATATTATATGCACATAATGTTAATTAAATATTAATTTTATGGGCCTTTCCCGGAGGAACTGTTCTCCTATAGTGTTGTCTGGATAGGTATAGTGACCGAGCCGGTAGAGGAGATCGCTGTACCGCTCCAAACAACACTATAGTAGAACTGTTATGAAGGAGAGGTCCCTAATAAAATTGTTTTAATTATTAATTTTTAAAATAACTATTAATTTTATTCATCATCATAAATTTTTAGCAGTAATAAACAATCCAAACAATAAATAAATACAATTACAACCACAATAAATATCAACAATGGTGTGTATTTACATACAATTAAAGATAATAAAAGTAAAGTCCCTTACGCGAATGACTAGTTATTATACTGAATGTAAGCCAATCCTGATTATAGTTTTAATTGCATGTAATGGTGTACTTTTACCTGAACCATCAGACTATTCATAGATTAAGTGGTTAACACAACAATCATGATGTTCAGCCTCATGCATAGAAATAAATGTGTCGGGTACAGCTTACTCGACTAAATCTGAAAGTGCTAACCCTTCCGGAGTACCCGGTCTCACTTCTTTGGCGAAAAGTACACGTGTTTAACTTTCTTTGCCAGCTTTCAAAGTTGTTTTTGTGATTTGGACTTGGACCGGTATGTTTTTGTTTGAAATGGTATTTTATTTCCCGCTTTCCCGGCGCTAAATACACACGTGTTCATGACTTATGCCAAACAAAACATGCGTTATTGCATATTTACTGTTAACACCGTCCAATACTACGTGTACATGTACTTGTCCTAATTATGTGTGCCATACTTATAAATGCAAGAATAAATGGTACCAACCATTAGTCCCTCATTACTTATAGGTGAAATAAACAATGCAATTGTAAATAATGTTGTTATGTATTATCGGTAATTGAGAACCCAAGACCTGAACTTACACGCACAGAATAAAACATAGATTGTGGAAGTCTAAAAACCGTAGATTTAGCCATGTATGTTATTTTTGACATATTTACGATATTTTCTGTAAAATAAACAAAGCTATGTACCAGCGAATTTAGCTCTTTACAGCATTTTTGCTATATTTACAATATTTAACAAAAATAAAACATTTGTGTCTGAAATAAGTTTAATATAATCCAGAAAAATCAATACAACAAAAACAATATACATAAACTGCTTTATTGACAGTTTGGTTTACGTACTTTGGAAGCTTCAATTGTCCAACAGTACAATAAAACTTTCTGATATGTAATTCGTGCAATAATATTTTAACGGAAATAGATACTAGCAGTTAGTACAATCGTGAATTTGAGCATCTTGTTTACATAATTCAACTAGTTATAACAGCGGTATTAACGGCAATTGTAAGTTAGTGCTACATGCCTAGCGCGAAAACTGCTAAAATTAAACTACTGCTAAATAAAATATATTTGTTATAACCTTTCCAAAATTCAAATGAATCTTCCTCACTCCATTTCTCCAGGGTAGTGATGGTAATTTTACATATTAAGAACATTGATACATGTACTGCATTACCATCAACCTTGGAGAGTGCTATAGTGTTTATTGTTAGAATCTGACATCTATCCATTAACCAGCGCACAAACGTGTGTTTAGATTGGCATTAATTGAAAAATACTCTATATGTACATTAATTAACTAATTGACAATCAATTACTTAACAATATTGGATTTTCTTCAAAAGGCGCACGAGTATATAGAAGTAATAAGATGAAAGGAAAACCTGATGCGTATCTATGATTTTACAACATGAAGCGATTCATTCATCAGACATGTACCAGTTTTCCTACTTTGTAAAATTAGTAGGTTTTATATATATATATTTTTGTCTATTGGTGTTCAGGATTGAAAGATGAACCACAGAGTAGACTCGTTTGTAATCAAATTGAATCAAAAGCTAAAAGCGTAGTTTTTATCCTCAAACATGTGCTGAAGCATTAAGCTCGAGCGTACAAACATTGTACAATCGATACCTCTCATATTTTCTGATTCTCCTGCTTAAGATGTATTTGTTTCGCAATTAATACGTTATGGTTGAGCTTGTTCCTACTGCGGAAACTTTATTCAACGATGGAAGTTACTTACAAATTACTTGTTTGCGCGGGAATATTGCAAATTTAGTCTAATCATTGCCCTCAAAAAGTTGTATGGTCGTCAACACAATATACTTGATCAGTATAATGTCTCTGTATCCCAAATTATCTTGGATGTATTTGACGTCTATAGTTCCAGATGCATGTTTTGATTCTCCATTTCAGTGATTTTACCGGTTGCGGGGTAAGCTAGCTAAAAAGCTATAGAATCTTCACCAAAGTTTAAAATTATAAAACAATAATAGACGATTTTTTCGAAAGTTTATGTTCGCAACGGTAACTGATTAATGTTTTAGATTTTTGTCAACCCTTGATAAAACTAACCAACATTAAAACAAAAGACAGGACAGGAGAGTATAAGTATGCTGTAAGATAAGGTAATCAAAAATAAACATACTAATCCATGTCCGAATCATAAATCCAGAAGCAAAGTAAATACTTTGCAACTGACAAGTTAGGTTAGACACGTGAACTTCCACCAGGGAAGTAAGGCCGGGTGCTCCGGAAGGGTAAGCACCTACTTTTCAGCTAGCTACATCCGCCACGTGTGTAGCCTAGACATTGTTACAAACCATACATAAAAATAAAAAAACGCTTGACAAACCATTTATTGCAGACAAATTGCTATAGGCAAACAACATTTACCTTTCCGCTTGACCATAATTTAAATATCCATCACGGACCAGTGCATGTACATGTGTATGTGACATACGTGTTGATTTTGTCTACATCGTGAAATGTACCAATTTCCAAAATATATCCGTATGTAGAATTTATCGTCGAGGTTTAAAGACAGTAAGGAAAATACTAAGCGACGCACACATTTTATCTATAGTAGCTAAGCTAACATTAGTTGCTATAGATAAAAATGTGTGCGTCGTTCGTATATGGCTAAATTTCGAATCCTAACACTACCCATGTACTAGGTGGGCCCTCCTATATGTATATACCTAATGAAAGGTCAGGGAGACAGGTAAATCGTGTTTGCTTATACCAACACTATTCAATAAAAAAACAAAATCTATAATCAAATATGAAATACTTTATTGTATAACAATATCATGAAATATATATAGTCACTTAGAAATGCTTTTAGGTTATTTGGTGGTACATAATCGGGTGGTTCTGCTACAAGTCGCATGAGAATGCATACTATTAAATACCAGTAATTACGTAGTGTGCATAACCTTCATAGCTTGTACCAAAACGTACAAATAGTTCACTAATATTTACAGTTCTTCCTTATTCATAAATGAATTTTTCGGTACAAGATGTGTAGGCTATCAGTTCAGCGGGATTTGGAAACCACAATTTGATTTCTTTTTCTGCTGTGGCTACTGAATCACTTCCATGGATGATGTTTCTGAAAAAAGAAAGAAACATTTGCATTGAAATTAGGGGCATTGGTAGATATTTCTTAAAATGTAAGAGAATTTTGCATAACATCTTTTCTATTATTGAAAATAGTCGCCTTGGTTACCGAGTGGTCTAAAGCGCGTTCTTATAATGACCACAGCGCCTGTCACCGACTACGTTCGAATTCCAATGGAGGCAGATTCTAGTGTGGAAAAGATTACAAGTTCGCATGTTGGTTTTCTTCTAACACTCCAGTTTCCTCCACCATGAACTGGACGGTTCAATACAACTGAAATAACTTGACTGGTATTAAACCCATTAACCTCACTCCACTCCACTCATTGGAATAATCTTGGTTGTGTCATCTTTTAGATAACTTGCTCTAACGCCAGTAACTTATGTTCTATAAACAATGATTCGTTATAATGATCTGGTTACGAAATTCTATCAACATTGGCGATAATTGATACACGTTTATACAACAAAAACAATGCTAAGTTAGTGTCTTGTATAATATATCACTGTGCCAAGTTTCATAGATAATGCTAAGTAAGCATAATTAATACATAAGGGATAATAAAATGTATACCAAAGGTCAAGGTTACACCCAGGTGGTTTTGGCAGATATATGCAAAAAGCCTTTTTGGTTGCATTCTTGTGGTTGACGGCATATAACAACTACCAATCACATAGATGCGACCTGAAGGTTTTTGTCTAAAAGCCATCTTTTCTATCAATACCATCTGGACATAACCTTGACCTGTGGTCAATATGGTGGTCAAATAACCCCGAACAACATCTGTAATTAGTAACCTGTGTGTTAAATATCACAACAATATCGAGGTAAACAATCCATCGTAATGTTACCCAGCCCACTGATTTGGATTTGTTCCCAATTTGACACCTATGTCAGCTTTGCTTAAATCTAAACTAGGCCCGATTTGAATTGCTAACTTACAAATACCCATTGCAAAATGATATACTAATTAATTTTAAAAATACATTTCGTATATCATTTTGTAGTACGTATAATGATTTACAGAGAGGAAATCGGCAAAATATAACAAGAAAGGATAATTACATATTTTCAAAACTCCAGACCTTGCAACGTCCTTTTATCAAAATAAAAAATTGTACACGGTGGTAAGGTTAATGTATTTGTGTAAGACCCGACCATTTCACTTTTTTAATTTCTTGTTGTCTCTGAATATAATTTGAAATTCAGTCTTAAAATTTCTGACGCAGCTTTGTTCATAAGAGCTGTTTTCATTTGAAAATCCTATACAATAAAAAAAACATACTAAGCCATGTCCGAATCACAACCCAGAAATAAAGTAAAAACTTTGGAACTGACAAGTTAAGTTAGACACGTGAACTTCAACCAGGGAAGTGAGGCCGGGTGCTTCGGAAGGGTATGCACCTCCTGTTTAGCTAGCTACACCTGCACTGAGAGGTTTCCACAATATTGGAGCATAGATTAATAAGCTTAGAGTGATCTTCAAATTGACACCTTAAATTTATAAATACCTTGAAAACTAACAAAATAATTCATATACACATTGTAAGTTAAGGAAAATCTTAAGCAACGATTGTAAACCTTGTACAAGACCCCGGATTCGCAATCATTCCGCAACTAAGATATCCCTTAACTTACTTAAATCTTACAAAATTTCAAATCTTTATGATAATTTGTTAATTCTTAAGATATTCAGGAGTTTTTTTGTGTGTTATTTTGAAGATCATTCATACATTCAGCTTATAACATTTGCATTTAGTTTTTTTTAAGAAATAAGTTATAAAACTAAGACCAGGCCTCGGTTTCACAATCATTCCTTAGCTAAAATTCTCCTTAACTTGAATATGGCAAAATTTCAAAGTTTATAATTTTGTTAATTTTCAGGATATTAAGGAATTTAAGGTGTCATTTTTAAGACCACTTCTAGATTAAAACATTAGCATTTAGTTTTACAAAAAATATTCATCAGTAGTTCCAAAAAGAGTTTACAAAAATTTGCTAAATTTAAGTTAAGGAAAATCTTAACTAAGGAATGATTGTGAAACTGGAACCAGCTGGTCCCGTTTCACAATCATTCTATAGTTGAGATTCTTAACTTAAATTTAGCAAATGTTTGTAATCTCTTTTTGGAAGTATTGATAAATAGTTTAGACAAAGGTAAATTCAAATGCTTTTATCTAGAAGCAATCTTAAAATTGTCATCTTAAATTCCTTAATATCTTAAAAATTAACAAATTTATAAAGATTTGAAATTTGACAAAGTTAAGTTAAGAAAAACGTAAGTTAAGGAATAATTATGAAACCGGGGCCAGGCCCTTAACTCTGAAATCTGAACATGCACTATGAAAGCAGTATTACCTTCCCATGTCAACGCAGTAATCTCCACGGATGGTGCCTGGGTTTGATTCTAATGGATTGGTGGCACCCAACATCATCCTTCCCATTCTTACTATATCCTTGCCTTCAAAGACCTAAAATAAGGTTACATAAAGATATAATTAGTGTCAAAAAACGCGAGCATACTATCTAAAGATTGGATATACCGAGTTTACTTGGGCTACATAAAATATGTATCTGAAAAATGGTTTGGACAACCAACGCAACTACAAAAAAAAAAAAAAAAAAAAAAAAAAAAAAAAAACCGACTCTTAATAAAAACAGCCAACCAAGACAAGAATAGGCATTTAAATCCAGGACACCACAAACAAATGAACATCAAAATGAGACAAGTAAATACCTATTGGGAACACTTAAAGTGTTAACTTTGGACGGACAAAATGGAGTTCAGTTACATGGTTCAACAAATTAGGATACAATATTAGTTTTGCGCATTTTATAATGCAACCTGTTATACCAGTATCAACAGTGTAGAATTCTAAAAATCTGAAACACAACATTTTGAACAAGTTTTATTTTAAATAAACAAATGAATGGTAAATAAAATGGTCTGATTTTATTATACAACATTAATTTATACATGATTCTTTATTCCATCGCATATTAGGATTCAGATCAGTTTGATTTGATTACCGAATATGGGCATATCCCCTTTAAAATTGCTGAAACATTTCCCAGGCTGACCAATAAAATTAATTTATTTGTCCAGATTGATACATTTTTAGTGCGTAAGAATGCCATTTATGTAATTTTGTATCGTCAAGTGTTTGATTATGGTACATTTTCCATACAAAAGTCCGAATTTTTAGTACTTTTAATTAAAAACCCGTCAAAATGGTAAAATCTGTCACAGGCTAATTTTACCTTTTCACTTTATCCGTCCGTTTATCCGTTTTTATGACACAAATCCGTCAAAACCAAATAGATCCGTCGAATTCATCAGCTTGATATCCCGTTAACGGCTGTTAGAACCCTTTTTCGACCCATTGAAAAACGTTATTGTATGTGGTGTAGCGAAGCAACACAGTGTTCGCCATATTTGTTTACCGCTTCCGAGAGGGATGGTCATAGTAGTGCAAAAACAAAATTAGAAAACTTATCGGGCGAACTTAGGTGTTTTAAATAAATTTCAAAATCTTTGATAAATTATCTTCCGACCATCAAAACGCAATTTTGATTTTTGCTCTGCATTAATAGATAATCGTGTCCAAAGTTGCGATTAGTCAGAATTTTTTTAAAAATGGCGATTTCTGACTGGTACTGCATCACATTATGTCGAATAATTACATTTTGAGGCCAAAATTAGAAAAGCGCGTTCTGATGGTTGTTAGAGCAGTATCTAAGCTTGATATTTTATACGAGATCGTGAAAGAAAACTTTGTAGATTTCTCAAGATTTCCTAATATTTATGGCGTTAAAGATGAGGTGAAAAATTATTGAGGGGATTAAACAAGAATCAATTTCAAAATTACTTCTCCAGACAGCGTGGTTATATGAATTTTCGTTATATTTTAAAGAATAATAAGTGGTGTTTAAATTTATACTAGTTTTGTCAATACATACCATAGCAACAACTGGTCCCGATGACGTGAAAGTCACTAGTCCTTCAAAGAATGGCTGGCCTTTCAATTCTCCATAATGTGCCTCTGCAAGTTGTCTGGAAGGCTATAAAATAAATAAATAAATAAATTAATTAATTAATAAAGGGAAATATTTCACGTTCCCGGCATACATGTTTTACTCTGAACAGGACTTTGATATATCCCAACCCGGTTCGGTCCCAGTGTCGGCTTTTAAAGTATATTTCCCTTTTGTTTTCCCCTTCCTATTAGTTTGGGTAAATAACGTCATAGTAGTTTTTCATTTTAAGTTTGAAAGTAGTATTTAAGAAATCATAAATACATAGTTATCAAATTATTCAATAAAATATTCGCTCTATTGTCGAAATAAATGTGATTATCATACATTTAATTGTATTCAAAATGGGATCCCAGATTTCTCTGCTTAGCTTAAGTTTCTTCAACCAAGCTAGGAATGTATTTTGCCAGGTATCAGGGTTACAATTGTCATTTTTAATTAACACTGATTAAATTCTTAACTTAATTCAGTAACATTTGGAACTATGAATAAACATTTTGACAAAACTACAACTTTTTAAGCTAGAAGTGATCTTGAAATGACATCCTAAGTTCTAAATATCTTGAAAATTAACGAAGTTATTGAGATTTCAAATTTTGCCAGATTTAAGTTAAGAATTGTTTTAGATATTGAATGGTTGTTTCACTTTTGTTTCATTTTTTCTTGCTGTTCGGCCAATAAATTGTGTGAGCTAAGTTACTATTTCCTATAAATAGAATAGGGAAAGTAAGTTTTAAAGTTCTTGTTCTTGACCACAAATTTCTTTTATATAAATTGATTTCAAATGTCACTGCTTAAAGGAAAACATATTTGAAATGTTTAGTCATTGTATTAGCAATAGGTTAATTTAACATATAAGTGAATTTAATTTGTATTAGGCCATTCCAGCACAATGGTAAGGACTAAAACTGTTTGTTTAGTAAATATTTCATACCTGAATCATTTTACATCCAATAAGCTTGTATCCCCGGGTCTCAAACCTCTTAATAATATCACCAACGATTGCTCTTTGGACGCCATCAGGCTTGACCATGATAAAGCTTCTTTCCTTTGGAGCAGCCATTTCTGTTGAGTAGCAAGTGAAGACTGGAGATGACCGTTAGTGTCAAGAGAATGTCTTGGACTAACTCATACAATCACACAAGAAAACAATATATTTATGATCTTCATGATCAGCCCTTCGTTACATCAAAATGACCACGTTGTTATTAATAAACATTTCTGTAATGAATTACTTACAGACCTGTCGAAAGTTGAACACTAAGCTAACTAAGGAATCGAAGTGACTGCCAAGTGGCTAGGATATAGACAGCTAAGGACCGAAAATTGCCAGAATGTAGAAAGTGGCTGTCATAAAGCTCTCTAAAGATATAGCTAGCACATGGCTGAAATGAGCTTTTTATCCGGCACCAATTAATGCTAGTGTTAAACTTTTGACAGGCCTGTACAATAACAGCCATTAACCATATGGATGGAGTTGAAATTAGAGATGTATTACTGTGATTGTTTTTGATTGTATAGTGCATAATCTCAAATCCTATATATAGCCATCCCGTTATGACTGACCTCAAGATGTCCAGCGTCCATAGGAGGGACTTTCAGATATTTTGGTTTGTAACTATCTCGGTCCAAGAATTTTGCGGAAAAAAATGCAATGAGGAAAACGGGGTAAAAGGAAAAAAAGATGGGAAGATGGAGGCGAAGGTGTTGTGCTAAGACAAAATCATGTTGATCAGAGTTACAGAAAGAGCCCAAATAGAGCGTGCAGTGTTTGAAGAAGTAGCATGGTCAATACTGATATGGAAAAAGGGGAAAGGACAGACGGAAATGGGATACCTTCGTTGCTGTCCCACACGCCACTGGCATTATATAAAAAGTAGGTAACTGTTACTCGAAGACAAATTCAAGACTTTAGTCATATACCATTTTTTTAAATTTAATCATAAAATACATTGAAAAATGGTATATGGCAATATTAGTTAATGTGGTAAAATAAAAATTATTCACATATTGTATGTGATTACTGATTTTGTTTTCTAATTTGAATGAAATTTCTAAGTTAAGGGTTTTAAATTTAATCATAAAATACATTCAAAAAATGCATATGGTATATGACACTTTTAAAATATTTACGTTTGTGGTTTGTCGATTCATAGGAAAATGCAATATACATTTAAATTGTGCATAATACTATTTGTCTTTACAGTACGTGTAGTCTAAATCGCACGTTTGCATATAACAGCTCCTCTTGCAGCTTGGGTTCGAATCCCACTCGGAAAAGACTTTAGTATGAACTAGAAAAACTGTGAGCCACAAGCTCACAAAAAATATCCCCCGCTCCCCCACATAAAAAAATATATCGGATCAAATTTTTAAATAGGAGGTGCACATCTACATTATATCACAAAGATTGTGTGAAAGTTTCATGAAAATCCATTGAAGGGTTTAGGAGAAGTTGCGGATAAGAGATAGGTACCCTAAGGTGTAACAGAGGAACGGAAGGACGGACGGACACTTTTTAAGCGGGGGGTATAAAAAGTCGTTGGTTTTCAGTAGGTGCTCCGGTTTCCTCCACCTTCCAAGAACTGACCATCTCTATATAAATTCTTTGAAGACTGGTGTGAAAAACGTCCATAAATCTACTACACTCCGAATGCTCATGCGACCTCCCCTCCTCTCCTGTACGAAAGGGTTTCCTGAACTACTAGACTACAGTGAAAGAACTGGCTCCAGTTTCACAATTATTCCTTACTTAAAGAAAATTTAAAATCTTAATAATTTTGTTATTTTTCTTACATGTAATTCAGGAAGTTAAGTTGTCATTATAGAGATCACTTCAAGCTGAAAACGTTTGTATCAAGTTATGTCAAAAATTTCCAAAAATAAAATACCAAAAATTTGCTTATGAAATTTAAGTTGAGGAAATTCTTAGTTAGGGATAATTGTAAACTGGGACCCGTTTGCTTAGGTCCACTTCAGAATAACAATTCTAAAAGCACGAGTTTTATTATGTGTACAATGTACAAACTGAATCAATCTACCAATCACTTGAAGGTTGCAAGAAAAGCTTCAGGACATTCATGTATTCACTTACAATATTTCTAAACTTAAAGACTAGGGATGTCTAGAGGTTTGTTATGATATCCACTTAATAAAGTCACCGACTAGTTGAACATCCCCAATAAAACTGGAGATGGTAAGCTAGCTCTTTTGTTTACATTATTGGCCAAGGTTCTGGGTCCTCAAACACTTTTCATGTTATTTCTTAATTAGTTTTACATGTGATCTCATTATTTGTCTTTTAGTAGCCAGTGCTTGCTATGGAATGCAATTAAAAAGGTGCAAACATGAATATTACGGGGATGAACTACACTGTTTGGTTTGCATTAATGGCTGTGATACTGAATTGTCAGTTTTCATAAAATTTTATAAAATAATTCAGATAGCAGGCTTAAACCTATACATTCTGAAAAAAATTCTGCACTTTTGCCTATAGCTGGCAATGTCTAGATATAAGTGAAATATTCTTGACTGGGACATAAAACCCCATTACTCAACATTGTTATACATGTTTAACTGACAATAACTATTTTCATCATGAACATAAAATGTTGTTGTTTCCATATTAAATATATTTTTTAGTTTCTCACCAGGAAAGTGGACTAAAAATGGAGATCGGAATAGGATAGACACTTTGCAATTGTATCATTGATGGTTTGTACTTAAGCATCCAAACTGAGACTTTTAAGCACTTTATTATCGACTTGTGTTGATTTACTTTGCACTTTACCCCAAGTTACTTGAGGTAAAGTGCTAACAGCATTCCTAGAGAAGTATCTGTCATAAAGATGGCTATGGTGATAGATTGATCTAAACTGTGCTTATGTATCACACCACCTCTAACAGCTTGTGCTTGAATCTAATCCTGACATTTTAGTGTAAACATGTTTGTCAGTTCCCTTGAAAAGTGTTGTTGGTTTTCTCTTTCTTGAACTCGCTGCTTCAGCATTAGTAATAATACTTGAAAAAGTCAGAGACGTAAAAACACTAGATAATAAAGTCACTGCCTTGCAGTTCCCAACAGCTGAGACTGATCTAAAGCCTATCTCTTATATAAAATTTCATAAACAATTTTCAAATAATTTATAGGTCCGAATTTAGTTTTCACTCAAATATATTCATAACATAAAATAAAATTAAAGCTATCAGTCTTTAGCACTGGCAGATGAAAATACTTGATAAATCAAATTTATCAATTTGGCAATAAAATATTAAGGGTAGGCTATAACAATTTCGGTCAGAATAAACAAAGTAAGGCAAAACAACAGAAAATATACAATTTGTCTCCATCTGGTGTTCTTCACGGAGAAATGACAAGATGGTAAAAAACATCACTAATGAAAAACAACACTTGTGACATATATTTTATTGCAGATTAAGATGTTACCAGCACTATTCATAATAAATATAAAATCCTTCAAAACAAAGGGTGTACCCGATACTAGACAACAATTAAATTTTCTATCACAGTTAAATGTAGATGACCAGCAATGTCATGATGTAAATTTTAAAATTACTCAGAGATTCAAAAAATTTTATGTTCACGATTTACAACAGTGAATATTTATTCTGCATGATCTTTATGGCTACGTTGCTGATTCTGCACCAAAATATCCAAACATTTAACTAATAAATACAGTTCTTTTACATTATTCGTAAACATATGGATCTGTGCATGCTACGTAGTTCATTAGTTCGGACTCTTGGAACCACAATGCGATTTCTCTTTTTGCTGTATCCACTGAATCACTTCCATGGCAGATGTTTCTGAAAATATAGAAAACAGGGGTCACAACTCTTTCTTTTTTTTTTGCTGGATGCTAAAAACTGCAAAGGTATCTTAATTTGAATAAGATGCTAACTTGACTGGAACATGTGCAGTTTTTACCATAAATATTATAGCAATTAAATATTTTTCATTTTTTGCAGGTGATAAAGTTCAAATTAATATTAAACAATATAATGATATATTTTGTGTTTTGTTATTTTAATTCCTGTTTCAAATGATTTTAACATGTGGAGATTATGTTGACCGTTGACAACACCAACAACTTTAGAATTCAAAAAAATTACTTTTTTTAATGTTCACACTAAAGAATGACTACTCTAGTTATTAATTTATCACCTGGGTCAAATTCTAGGGCACAATTTTCAAAACTTCTGTTGAATTTAGCACAATGTTTCCCCTAAGGATACACTTTTTCCTTTTTTTTTAAACAGGAGACCAACAGACTTTAATGGTCACCTGCCTTATCTCGTGCAGAAGTTCAATTTTCATTTTCAACCAAGCACACTCTGCATTTAGAAATGAAAGTCAAGGTTCCTTCCAAAGAGACCTTAAAAACTAATGCCCTGTGTCGAGGCTGATGTGACATGTTAAAGAACCCTCCCTTCACAGAGACATAATCACCAGCTATAGAGATATAGGTGAACTGACAGAAAGTTTTACTTTTCAGTGCACTCAGGACAATGTGCAGCCAAATTAAATAACAAGAGGCTCATGGGCCTTAACGCTCACCTGAGGAAGAGTACATATCTTATGCAGAGGTTCAATGGTCAATGACATTAATACAAGAGAATATCAAAATTTTCAGCAGTAAGGGCCAATAATATGCAAGTATTTTTGCAAATTAATTATAATAATTATTATATAAGTATGCTATATATAACATATTTAAAGTCTAGCTACAATATATTATTTATAAATAGCTAAAACATCTGTATATTAAAATGTGCATTAGGCCAATACCTACAATATTCCCATATACATGCCTATACAAAAAGTTTATAGTTTTTGAGATAATTAACCATTTAAGTATTTGTTTGCATCTATGACCTTGACCTTTGAACCTATGACCTTCATTCATATATCAAAATGATTGTTGTGCAAATGCCTACAATATTCCAATATACATGCCTATACAAAAAGTTTATAGTTTTTGAGATAATTAACCATTTAAGTATTCGTTCGCGTCTATGACCTTGACCTTTGAACCTATGACCTTCATTCATATATCAAAATGATCGTTGGGCCAATACGTACCTTATTCCCATATACATGCCTATACAAAAAGTTTATAGTTTTTGAGATAATTAACCATTTAAGTATTTGTTTGCATCTATGACCTTGACCTTTGAACCTATGACCTTCATTCATATATCAAAATGATTGTTGTGCAAATGCCTACAATATTCCAATATACATGCCTATACAAAAAGTTTATAGTTTTTGAGATAATTAATCATTTAAGTATTCGTTCGCGTCTATGACCTTGACCTTTGAACCTATGACCTTCATTCATATATCAAAATGATCGTTAGGCCAATACGTACCTTATTCCGATATACATGCCTATACAAAAAGTTTATAGTTTTTGAGATAATTAACCATTTAAGTATTCATTTGCATCTATGACCTTGACCTTTGAACCTATGACCTTCATTCATATATCAAAATGATCCATAGGCCAATACCTACAATATTCTTATATACATGCCTATACAAAAAGTTTACAGTTTCTGAGATAATTGACCATTTAAGTATTAGTTTGCATCTATGACATTGACCTTTGAACATATGAACTTCATTCATATATCAAAATGACCGTTGTGCAAATGCCTACAATATTCTAATATACATGCCTATACAAAAAGTTTATAGTTTTTGAGATAATTAACCATTTAAATATTCGTTTGCAGCTATGACCTTGACCTTTGAACCTATGACCTTGATTCATATATCAAAATGATCGTTAGGCCAATACCTACAATATTCCAATATACATGCCTATACAAAAAGTTTATAGTTTTTGAGATAATTATCCATTTAAGTATTTGTTCGCATCTATGACCTTGACCTTTGAACCTATGACCTTTATTCATATATCAAAATGATCGTTAGGCCAATACATACAATATTCCAATATACATGCCTATACAAAATGTTTATAGTTTTAGAGATAATTAACCATTTCAGTACTTGTTTACATCTGTGACCTTGACCTTTGAACCCATGACCTTTATTCATATATCAAAATGACCATTGTGCCATTACCTACAATATTCTGATATACATGCCTATACAAAAAATTCATAGTTTTGCAGATAATTAACTATTTTGGTATTCTTGGACATCTGTGACCTTGACCTTTGAACCCATGACCCTGATCTATGTATCAAAATGATCGGCATGTCAATACCTACAAATAACTAAAAATCCTACGCCATTATCACAAGAAATGTTAAAAAAATAGCAATTTTTATCAAAGGTCAAAAACTGGGACATGACCTTGACCTTCGACCTTGACATCAATTGGAAGAAAATTGCAAGACAAGATCAACAGTGAAAACTACATACAATTATCTTCAGCTGTTATGAAGTTATAACAATAAATGTCTCATTTTAAAAATTACATAATTTTACGCAAAAAAACGCGTAACCTATTTTTCGTCTAATTTTCATGAAAAACACAATTTTAATGTTCCCAGGTATGCTGAATCCAAATATCCAATCAAAATTTGCCTGCACCTTTTGGTTTCAGAGAAGAAGATTTTTTTTGTCTTTTTGCTATTTTTAGTAACAGCGGCCATCTTGTTGGGCGTGGCCAAACCCCGAACACAATTTTGAAAGGCTGTTACCCAGGCATGATATTCACCAAGTTTCATCAAATATGGCCCAGTAGTTTTGGAGGAGAAGATTAAAATGTAAAGTTTACACACGACGGACGACGCACGACGGACGACGGACGGTGATAGATTGCAATAGCTCATCTGAGCCTTTGGCTCAGGTGAGCTAAAAATATAAGACAAAACAAACTATCGGGTACAGATGAACAGACTATAGACCAAGCTTTGACAATCAATGGAACCTGCCTTAAGGTTCACCTCTAAGCCTTAAAGGGCCACCTGCTTGTAAAGGCCAGTAAAAATGTATCCCATTAGCTCTTTATCCATGTTATTTGAACCTCAATATAAGGACCATCTGCCCATACAGGTCACTTTTAGTGGTTTCCTTGGATGGCCTTTATAGATAGGTTTGACTGTAATAAATCTCATATCTAGAAATGATAGTAAGGAACAAGTTGAAAAGGTATTTGTAAGTATGTCAGGAGCTTATAATCACCAGTTATAAGTTCATAACACTATTTTTTCAGTTTCATAATGCCAGTATTTATTGCTTTTAATATGAATACCATGAAATTAATTTACCTTCCTAAGTCAATGCAGAAATCTCCACGGATGGTACCAGGATTGGAATCTTGTGGATTGGTTGCACCTAACATCATCCTTCCCATTCTGACAACATCATTGCCTTCCCAGACCTAAAACAAATGTTTATGCTTAGTTTTTTTTTTTTTTTTTTTTTTTTTTTTTACAATTTCTGAACAAAAAAATATGTGCCACAACATCAATCTTCTAATAACAATTTACCTAAATTGCATGAGCTGGTGTTGATGAAAATTACACAACTGCTGAAATGACGTCTAATAACATTATCATATCATGCAAACTTTTGTCCAGAGCCAGTAGAAGTTACTTGCACAAGATCAGTCATTTTATATCAAATACTATATGTCCACAGTGCTTCCCCTGGGTCTCAAAAAGAAACCACCAGGACTTCTGCCACTTTTTTTCCCCATGCCCACTGCCAGTGTATGGTCCACAGTATGGATAAGGTAAATTTCTAAAATTTTATATATTACTTATGTTTACATTACAGCAATAATAATATGCCAATAATATTCAGAAACATAATTTTATAATATAACTACAATTATTCATTATTATTTACATATTATTTGGCAAAATTGATAAAAATATTTATTGATAAATAATATCAATAGCTATTATTGTTTTCCAAGAAATAATACAATTTAATAAATACAATGTATGTACTAGTATTACTCACCATAGCAACAACTGGTCCAGATGACATGAAAGTACAGAGTCCATCAAAGAATGGCTTTCCTTTTAACTCAGCATAATGTTTCATCAAATGATCCCGAGATGCCTATAACAAAGCAAGTATTAAGCAATAAATCACTAAAAACTTGTAATAAGAAATAACAAACCAGAATTGTGTGATAGCCGGCCACGCCCACAATGTTCCGACAAAGGCCGAGAATGCTTAAATTACACACAAAAAGAATGAAAACTCGACCTGAATTGCACCATTAAATGATGTCACAGACACTAATACGTCATTAGTTGCTGTAACGCTGCTTTGGTACTGTGATGGCGACCATTGTCGGAACATAAAAAGTGTGGCCAGCGATATGTCAATTAGTCTTCTACACAGACCTGAAATTCATGGCTCCGAACAGCTTTTTATGATATTGATGTTGCCGTTTCGGAATCAATATCATAAAAAGCCGCTCCGAGCCATGATTTCAGGTCCAACTTCTACAGGACAACCAAGAATTACTCGGGGCTTTCTGTCACTCTTTTGTGAATGGGGCTGAGCCCCTTACAGTGGTGAAAAAGGGTAAAAAATGTGCAAAAGATCAATACCATTTATTTGATTTTTTATGGAAATAAAGTGTAATCATGGTCATGAACACAACAATTCGAACAGTAATAATAAGTAAAAATATGTAATGTTCCTGCTACCCAAGTGAAATAATTTTCAAATCCTAAATTCAAGAAAATTTTATTATTGGCCTTTGCAAATAGCATATTTTAGTAATGTATTTATATAAAATTCAAGCTGCAACAGATAATTTCCCCTTCAAATCTTTCCACAAAATGTAATAATTTCTTTGAATGATAAATTTTTGGTCAAGACTGGTCCATATGTTTTTTGTAACAAAAACTCTGGAAACAGGAACTCAACTTCTCAAGAAGGTAGCCATAATTTTTAGTTTGGAAAGTAAACGTGTTGAAACATCTTACAACACGGCAGTGAATAGGTAAGGTCACCTTTTTGTAATGAAAGTATATCCGGAAGTCGTCCGACATTTGTAAAGGTCACAACGTGTTCAATGAAAATTTTTATACCTGCATCATTTTACAGGCCACAAGCTTGTATCCACGGGCCTCAAACCTCTTTATGATATCACCGACGAGCCCTCTTTGGACGCCATCAGGCTTAACCATGATAAATGTTCTTTCTCTTTGAGCAGCCATTTCTTTTGAGAAGTAGGAGAAGACAGCTAGCAATGTGGCAACCATACAAAACTGTCCCTTATCGGGAAAAGGATGAGCACGTGATACAAAGGAATAATCTCGCCGGCAAATGGCTGCTACGACTTGTTCTAGATATATCCTTACTCGAAAAAGGAGAACCAATCTTGATTCGTTTTCAAACTCTGGATGTGGTAATAAAAGTGTACAGGGTTTATTTAAATCTATATTGCAATTAAACTGTTTAAAACTCGGTTTGTAAAAATCAGCGACATTTAATACAGTCTGTTAATTAAATTTTAGTGCATTTTACTTGTGCATAAATGTGAGATAGAACCGCGGGTATCAATATGTGTTTTATTGGAGATGTTCACCTAATCAGCCATGGCAAAGTGAAGTAGCTTCACAATAAAAACATCACAGTGACTGGTGAAGGATATGGAATAATGGATAGAGTAGTCCGACTATCCAGTCCACTAAACCCAAGTAAAAAATGAAAGTGGGGGTTTAGTGGGCTGATTAGTTGGACTATGGACAGAGATGATGAGAAAACAATGACTGTGATGACAACATACTTAATGGGTAGTGCTTATAACGTCATAATGGCTGATGATGATCATGACAATACTATTACTGGTAATGATGACGGCATATTCGAAAGTGATTATAACTGACAATGATGACGGCAAGTACGTAATACCCAATGATGTTAACAACATACTTGGCTTGTGATGATGACGACGTAATGGAAGATGACATGATTATGACATCACAGTGAATGGTTATGATTATGGCAACACTATCACTGGCAACGATGGCGACATAATGATTTACCCTTCCGATGATTTTACGTCATAGTGGCTGATGATGATGACGACATAATTGAAGGTGATTATGACGTCACAATGCTGGTGATTATGACGCGCAGTGACTAGTGATTATGACGACACGGTGACTGGTGATGACGACAACAACTGGTGATTATGAAATCACAATGACTGTGATTATGAAAACACAGTAAATGGTGATTATGACAATACATGATTACTGGTGATTCTGACCACACAATGACTGGCGATAAGGACATAATGGATTGCGATTATGACGTCACAATGACTGATGGTGACGGCATATAATGGACATGATGGATATTGATTATGACATCTCAATTACTGACGATTATGACATCACAATGACCGGTGATAATGACAGCACAATGACCGGTGATTATGACAACACAGTGACTGTTGATTATGACATCACAATGACTGGTGATTATGACAACACAGTGACTGGTGTTTAGAACAACACTGTGACTGGCGATTATGACAACACAATGACTGGTGATTATGACAACACAATGATTGGTGATGATAAGGACATAATGGATTGCGATTATGAAGTCACTATGACTGACGGTGACGGCATAATGGACATGATGGATAATTATGACAATACAGTGACTGGTGATTATTACAACACAATGACTGATCATGACAACACAGTGACTGGTGATTATGACAACACAGTGACCGGTGATTATGACATCACAATGACTGGTGATTATGACAACACAGTGACCGGTGATTATGACAGCACAATGACTGGTGATTATGACAACACAGTGATGGTTGATTATGACATCACAATGACTGGTGATTATGACACACAGTGACTGGTTATGATAAGGACATAATGAAGTCACTATGACTGATGGTGACGGCATAATGGACATGATGAATATTGATTATGACATCTCAATTACTGACGATTATGACATCACAATGACCGTTGATTATGACAGCACAATGACCGGTAATTATGATAACACAGTGACTGGTGATTATGACAACACAGTGATGGTTGATTATGACATCACAATGACTGGTGATTATGACAACACAGTGACTGTGACATGTGATAATGACAACACAGTGATTGTTGATTATGACATCACAATGACTGGTGATTATGACAACACAGTGACTGGTGATTATTACAACACTGTGACTGGTGATTATGACATCACAATGACTGGTGATTATGACAACATAGTGACTGGTGATTATGACAACACAATGACTGGTGATTATGACAACACCGTGACTGTTGATTATGAAATCACAATGACTGGTGATTATGAAATCACAATGACTGGTGATTATGACAACACAGTGACTGGTGATTATGACAACACAGTGACTGGTGATTATGACAACACAGTGACTGGTGATTATGACAACACAATGACTGGTAATGATGACAACACAATGACTGGTGATTATGACAACACAGTGACTGGTGATTATGACAACACAGTGACTGGTGATTATGACAACACAGTGACTGGTGATTATGACAACACAGTGACTGGTGATTATGACAACACAGTGACTGGTGATTATGAAATCACAATGACTGGTGATTATGACAACACAGTGACTGGTGATTATGACAACACAGTGACTGGTGATTATGACAACACAGTGACTGGTGATTATTACCACACAATGACTGGTAATGATGACAACACAGTGACTGGTAATGATGACAACACAATGACTGGTGATTATGACAACACAGTGACTGGTGATTATGACAACACAGTGACTGGTGATTATTACAACACAATGACTGGTGATTATGACAACACAGTGACTGGTGATTATGACAACACAGTGACTGGTGATTATGCCAACAAAATGACTGGTGACAATAGCGATATATAATTGCTAAGTGGTGATGACAACACAATAACTGTTTAGTGGTGGCAATGAATGTAATATTTAAAACGCTCGATCGTGATGGTTGTCATTGTGTAAATATAACCTGGTTAAAATGGTTATGAAGGGGTTTGTTGTAGGTCTTTACTGTTTGACTCACTACAAGTACATGTATAATGGAACGACTAACCTATGATGCTTATCTGCAATATTGCATGCGAGTGTACTAGCAATCTTAAGTTTGATAGCATTGTTCACAAATAGAAAAAAAACTTAAACAAACTTAAGCACCACACAAACTTATGTTTGTATTAACCCATGCGATTTTTCCCAAAAATTGTCATGGTTTCAGTAGCTGAAAAATGATTGATACAAATCCATCTTTGAGCAAAACGCTTTGGCAAACACCAATGCAACAGATTCTAGGAATAATGATGTTTTTTTGTGTAAATGCTAGCATATGTCATTCCATATCAAATGAAAATAATATGAAAATAATAGGGTCACACTAATATTATGGTTAACTTGTCAAAATAACATTGTATTTCAATCTAGCTAGCAAAGAACCCAAGTTGCACAAAACAAAATGGCTCATCTAGTTCATTAACAAGAGATGTCAAAGGAACTATAATAAAGAGGCGGTTAGTTCAGGTATGGTGGAGGAAATCTGGACCAAGTTCGAAGCTTGATTAGCTTAGCCAATGATTAACACAGATTTAAAATATCAATTAAAATCATCATACTATCATCAAATTCATAGATATATAGCCATGTACTTGAGTTGTTTAAATTTTATTCACTTACGACAAAGATTAAACTAATTAGGCTTTGCACAACCCACCCAGATTGATTGGAAAAAACCACTGTTCTTGGACAAGGGAACTGAAATTTTTTTCGCGAAAGGGTCAGGCCTCAAAAGGATTCGAACCTAGAATGTGAGAGGCATTGTGATACCTAAGACTGCACTTAAGACCACTCGTCCACCGAAGCTCCCTAAAATTTGGACTACTACTATGCTTCCCTGTACATCTGCCCATCAGCTCAACTTCAAATACTCTAATATTTTGTCCATCAGAAAACTTTAACCAAAATTTTAAGAATTAAACCATTTATGAGACATTTACGAGAAAATAACTGCTTTAAGAGCACAGAATTTAAAATATCAACCCGAACATTCAAACATTGTCAAGTTGTTTTTTATTTCTAATATTTGAGATTGTGACCTTGTCTCTTGACATATGCACCTAAATTTGGTATGTAACACATCAACTCATGTTGGTTCACATTTGTATCAAGTTTGATAAAAATCCACCCATAGACATCAAAAGACATAGAAGATTTAGAGCGGACATGATACTGGGACAGTCAATGGTTATATAGACTGACGGACAGGGTGTTTCCTACAGACTCCTCCCCCTACACTTTGGTATAAAAACAAGCACACAAATAAATGTTGAATAAATTTATTTCATGCAGTGTGTTGTAACATGTAATAGGGTTTTACATGTATCATGATTAATTATACAATAACATTATCACAGCCAATAATATATATATATATAGACATATAATTTATCTAAAATGCATTTATGGCAATTAGAATAGGTAGATAATTCAGCAATCGATTCACAACCAGCAGGCAGTAAGAATGTATATATATATATCCTGGTCCTAAGTCAGGACATATGTCAACAAGAGTTGTCTCCCTTTAAACACACTAGTATTCACTATTCATTCAATATATTAGACACTGTTGTGACAATTGTTACTTAGGGTCAATGGTTGCATCACAGGCAAAACTTAGTGTGAAAACCTTAACAAGAGGCACTCTTACCCAGACATAAATAAGAAAACTGAAATTGGAGAAATTTCAGACAAAAATTGCTCATTTATAACAAAATATTTTTGGCCATATATATATATGGTAATAGCCAGAGTCCATTCTACATGGAAAACAAACAATGATTTTTTATGTTAAACAATACATATACATGTACAATTTTTAAATTGTAAACACATTTAAACAGCACCAACAACTAGACAATAATGTAACAACTACTATGTAAAAATGATAAAAATGGAAAAATATTTTAAGTACTAAAATGACAATACAAAAGAGAACAGGTTATACTAAATATGTTTACTGTATGCTGGGAAAATTTTGCCATCTTAATGAATAGTACAGTCAAACCAGACTTTAAAGGCTAAATTATGAAACCAATAAAAGTCAAATTCCCAATGTATTCTTTTATGTTATTGGCTTTGGTAAGCAGGTAATATATATACAGGTTTGACTGTATAATCTCTATAACACAACACTTTCTCATTGTTATCTCTTTAATTTGTGGTTCTTGAGCTCTAAATTTAATCTTAAATTCTTCCATAGATTAACGAGTGATTTCAAATTTAAAAAAAAACAGTCTTTTTCCTATGCCTTCTTAAGGTTTCTGGGGAACTGATGAAATAATTATGGTCACTTGAAACACTTATATCTTTTTATCAACACAACCTAAAATTTGTTTTACTACTAGTACTTAATGCTACAGAACTTTCAGCTCTTATTATCAATGATCGTAGTAAAATTTAACTTTAAAATACACAAGTATATAAGTTATTAGAGGCTGTGGAACTCTTCTGTAATAGGACTTTTTAAGTTAAGAATGTTCAATTATGCCGACTGACCTTAAATCAATGCAAAAATTTCCCAGCATGCAGTAAATATGTTAAACCTTAATATAAATTTCTGAATAAAAAATGTCTATATAAAATTTGTAAATGAATAAAAATACAAGAATTACAAAATATCTTTAACCAACACTTAATCAAAATAATTCAGATAATGGTTTGCCAGCATACTATGTGATATTCTATAATGGAACAATTATGTTCATTTCACATGGAATTGCATAAGTTGACATTTCTGGTAAAAAATCTGGTAATTTACCGAGTACATTATTTCCAGTAAAAATTCGGAAAAATTACAACACATTTCCGGTAAAAAAAATCTGGGAATTTACAACACATTTCCCATAAAAATTCTGGAAATTTTTTAACACATTTCTGGTAAGAAGTGTGAATTTTACAACATATTCCTGGTTAAAATTTCTGAGAATATACAACACATTTCCCATAAAAACTCTGGGACTTCACATGATAAACATCCAATCATGTCATATGCTGGCAAAATCCATTGTTTTACTCCGACATCATCTCCTTTTCCGACACAAAATAATATTTCTAGAGTAGCAAAGAAAGACTAATTAACACAGATTAATAAACATGTGATAATTAACACACACAATTTTTTCAGTTATACATGTGATAATTTTACAATGTAAGATGAAAGGCATCAATAAAGTAGATGTAGATGAAAGACAAGTAAAAATGTTACTATAGCAACAGCAGCATATACAAATACAAACTATCATTGGGTATACATGTCTACTTAATAAATAGAAATATTCACTTCCATTTACTATTACTATAGCAACAGCATCATATATGTATACAAACTAATATAATTTTAACATTCAATGTACATGTATATGGAATTAAATACTCAATTAGCAGAAATATTCACTCCCAGGTTTAAAACTTTACAGTTTTTATACGAGAAAACTTTTTGTTGCCATACCCTTTCTATGGATTTGGTAACCAGGGCACCTCTGGTGGTCACTCAAAAAGTTTAAAAATATGATGTGCATCACCACTGCTAACATTTCAGGGAATGGTGAATATTTCTACTGACACAGTACATCATAAAGCTTTAAATCTCAAAATTAACAATCTTTAACACAGTGTGATAATTTAACTTAGTGTAGTGTGATAATTTCAAAATCAGCACTTGTAAGGGAAAATGGAATGTTTTAAAACATGTCGTTCATTCTGGCCGTAAATAGATACTAGTAAATATTTTCTGTAACACAAGGGGTATTTATGATTTAGTCTTCATCATCCAAGTCTTTTTTCTTCGTAGCTTTATTTTTCTTAAAACTGCTTAATGTACGGGAGGTTTTTATCTCGGCTTTAGACACTCCACTGAAATCTAATTGTTGAAGATTTGGAAGAAGAGACAAAACAGTTGATCTGTAATCCTGAAAGGTATAAAGTAACAAATTAAAAAGATTGTTAAAACATTAAAAAATCTGGCTTCAGTCTCGCAATCATTCCTTAATAAAGATTTACCTAACTTAAATTTGGCAAATTTGACATCTTAATAGTTTTGTTCATTTCCCAGATATTTTAGAATATATGTTGTTGCTGTAAAAATCACTTCAACCTTGTTACATTTGCATTTAATTTCTAGTTAAAAATAGATTGCCAAAATTTGCTTAATTATCGTTGCAAAACTGGGGCCTGAACCAAACTTATAGGAATAAAAGCATTGGTGGGCGAGTGCATGGTCTAGTACTAGTATCCTTTTTTAGGTCTCATCATGTGACAAGCATGAATTTGCGATTTCAAGGCACACATTAGAACAATCTGCATGGTTTTAAGAAACTAATATATGTCAAATGATGTCTCTTAACGAATTGTTCAACTGGCACTACTGACCACAATTTTCATTCTCTGTCCCAAGTTTCACAATCAGTTCTTCACTAAGATGCTAAGATTTGTCTTAACCAAAATCATGTAAATCTGATATCTGAATCTGTAATTATGTTAGGGTTTTAAGATATTTATGAATTAAATGTTATTTTAAAAATCATTCTTAGCTTAATATTTTTTTCATTTTTTTAAATTTCTTATTTGTAGTACAATAAAATATAGTCAACATTTGCCAGATTTAAGTTAAGGAAAAACTTCTATGAACCCTATTATCAACACCAAATATAAACATAAAAACTACAATTCAACAGATACAGCACTGAGCAGTATTTTGTTTACTCCTAGGTTGAGGCACATATAACTTATTTCATTTTTGAAACTAGCTTTTACCTTCAATATTGTGAAACTTAAGACCTCAAATATATCAAACTGCATTATGACAAGTCCAAGCTTGCAATAATAGCTGGAGTCATAATTGCAAACATGTTGTATTTTGACAATATCTGAAATTCTGTTGGTTGAGATAACTAGATCAAATTTTTAGTGTATCAATGTTGTTATGAGTATTTTAACAGTCAAATAGGTGAATTTTAGTCATGTCTTCCAGGGTAATAGTAATTTAAAAAAAATCACGATTTAAATAATATAATACTATATATAGCCTTACCTTTTGCTTATCAATTGGATTACCATGTAAAGTGAGTTTTCTTAAGTGTTTAAGTTCACTTAATTTTTTTATCTGGTTCATATCAGATATCTGATTACCATGGAGATATAAAATTCTGATATTTTCATATTCAAGTATGGTCTGAAAAAAAGAAAATATACAAATATATTAGCATTTGTGATGTCTTAATTTATTCTACTCTATTTGAGATCAAATGGTGATTTTAGGAGTAAAATTGTCATTGCTAATATGACGACACTCATCTCTTGCTTGTGCCTTTACATATTAAGTAATTGATTGGCTGTTACAGGGAAAACTATCTTAATTCAGTAGTAATTCTAGGCAAACAAATCATTGGAGATCAAATGAAAAATTGTCAAAATAATTCATAAATTTTTTTAATAGTTTTTTAATTTTCAGGTTTTCCACAAATATTTTTTTTCATTTTTCAGAAAATTAATAGACAAGTACAAAAGTGTCACCAATGCCCCAATATTAAACACCACAATATTCTAAATGGGAATTGAGACCTTAATTGTTTTGGTCTATCTCACACTTTTATTGTCATTATCACAGGGTTCGTACAGACATTTGGACTCAAAATTAAAGGACTTTTTAGGGTCTTTTCAAGGTCTCATTTGCAAATTTAAGGCTTAATCAGAGGGACAATTTTATAAAAAAAAACATTGGTCCGAAATGCAATTAAATCAATAAAACAATTACTTATATGTCCATAGTAATGACACTTGAAGTGTGTGTTGATTTTGGGTGTTCAAGAGGGCCAGGTACATTTAAATCGCTCATTTCAATGTAACTTTTTTATTTATTTATTTATTTTGATCAGTCTATTTACAACCATTTCATATCAACACCTAATTTGCAAAATTCAAGGGCTTTTTAGGGCCTTCAGGATAAATTTAAGGGCTTTTTACGGTCAGACTTGTTTTTAGGGTCTTTTTAGGGCAAACCTCAAAATTTAAGGACTTTTCCATGGCCTGTACGAACCCTGTCATCAGGTCAGTGCAAATGAAAGTAATAATTGGATGAGATATAAGTCCATAACAAGGTTACCAGCAATCCCAAACATATTTGCTACATGAAGTTCTCATTCTTTCTTCCAAATGTCAGGGGATAATTTTACAATAATTTCGTCCGTTAGAAAGTCTTGTCTGCACTACTTCTCCAAAATTATGAAGCACTGTTTCACAAAACTTGGTGAAAAGTATCAACATAGATAGGAAATGTGCATACCGTTAACCCGAGTTGGTTTGCTCATTCTCCTCTAAGTTATGGCCCTTTGAACATATTAAGTGCAATCACAAAAAAAAAAAAAAAAAAAAAAACCTGCTGGCAGGGGATCCTAATTAACTTAGCTTGCTTGTTCATTTGGCAGTTAGGTAGACTCATTAGATTAGAGCAATGTGATATGCCTTGCTCGAGGACTCCCAACTCCACACCCCTTAAATTATAGGTCAATAACCAAAACCTCTCTGCAATGTGTATCCACTTATTTCTCTGTTCCAAACATTGTGCCCAACTTAAACACTGAACTTACATCTGGTATATCTTGTAACTCATTAAATGAGAAATCAAACCATCCAAGATCCTTAGGGTTATCTACCACTGCTTCAACTGCCGTAACTAAGGTATCTAACTGGTTAAGACTGTTATTGTTAACCCGGATAGCTTTAGTTTTACTTTTACCAGTCTTGTTTTCTGATGTTGGTTTGCTTCTTCTTGGAGATGGTCTAGGTTGTTCATCCTTTATTTCTGCAAAATGTAATATAGGTATATCATTCAAATCATACACTAGTGAGGCTAGACTGGGTAACTCTAAGCTCTCTTAGCAGTTACTAACACTTAATGCCTATATAACACAAAGGAGTTAAGTGTTCGTAATTGCTAAGATAACTTCAAGTTTCTTAGCCCTGGTTTACAGACAGGTTTGCAGAATATTTTAATATCTGGGACAAGCACAGTCCACAACGCTTCAAGGACCGAAGAAAATTATTATTTTTAAGTTTTAAGATCCAATGCAACATTATTTCAGTTTTACTGAGGTATCACTAGCAGATACTGATTTTTCCTCTTTTTTATTGTGATACTAATCTTAGGAATCACAATTAAAAGAAGGTGGAAAAGGTTGGGCCACTTTTTGAGAATCGGAAACAAAAGGTATGCAAAACTGGCACTTACTTGAACACCAGAGGGGAAAAGGAAAAGAGAACGACCCAAACAGACATTGAGAAGAACCATTGGAAGAGAGCAAAAAGAGCTGGCTGTACAATTTGTGGACTGAGGCAACTAAAGAGGACTTAAAAACAGCCCAATTCTCCTCACAGAGAGACAGAAATAACTCAAGTTAGTCATCACCAGCAGATTTATTGATTAAATGAATGGGAGTTTTATGTCCCTGTCAAAAATATTTTACTTATATCGAGCTGTCACCAGCTGTATGTGAAGTGGTACAAATTTTTACCTTTGCATTAATATGCCCAGAGAAATGAATGTGGAGGCAGGGTTCTTTAACTTGCCATGTCTGCTGCAATACAGGGTATCAGTTTTTAAGGTTGCTTCAGAAGGACCCATGACTTTCATTTCTAAATGCCAAGTGCTTGACAAAAGAACAGTCACTACCTATTTTTATGTTTTGATCAGACCGCAGCCAGGGTTCAAACCCACTACCTCCCACATAAGCGAGAACTCTACTAACTGAACTACTAGCAGATGGTGAATGTAAAACCTAAAACATTATATGTATTGTAAACCAACTTTAATTTGTGATATTAACATTTTTTATTCTTTTGCCAAAACCATTTCATGACTTTTAACTTTTGGGATAGGTGCCATAGCTGAATATTTGGTATAAATAAAACTATTTTCAGTGATAAACTTTAACAATGATTTTGTCCTCATGACACACAAAAAAGTTAATCCAATCAAAATAAAAGCCGATTTACAGTACCTATTTTGGATTTGTCTTATAGTAATATGTAGTAAATGCATTTTATTGAAGTCAATTAGCCAAACTCACCATCAATAAAATTACAATTCATCTTGATAAACTTTAAGAAACCGGTCTAATCATTTCATAATTAAATGCTTTCTTTTTTACAATTATTTGGGGATAAATCAAAAACAAACATACTAATCCATGACAAAATCAAAATCTAGAAGCAAAGTAAAAACTGTGAAACTGACAAATCTTAAACATGTGAACTTGCAACAAGGAAATGATGCTGGGAGCTCAGGAAGGGTAAGCACCTTCTTTTTAGCTATCTACACTGCCACATGTGAAATCAAAATTGAGTGAAAGGGACATGGAAATATAGGATGTCAAATTCATCCATGGCAATCCTGGACATAGAAACATCATTATACTTATCAACAATACTGTGATGACGACCAGAAAACTTATTGAAGGCCCTGATAAACCTAGCCTTCATCATCCCTGGGTCAAAATTTTTAGGCTTTTCATGTCATATTCTTAAATTTCTGACATACCCTCTATGTTATCCATTTTAAAGAATCCAAAATTGATTGGATCCACAATTTCATGCATATTGTCTATGGCAGCTGATTTTGGGTTGGCCTTCTTCTGTTGGTATGGCACTAATGCACTACAAAGGAAAACAAGAACATCACAATTTAATAATGAGTATCTTTGTACTGTCAAAATGGATCTCAAAGTATGATATATATAAACTGAAATGGAAAAAAGAATATTTATACCTCAGACATGAAAGTGTTAAAAAGTGACATGTTTTAACCAATATCTGGTATATATGTAACTTGTAATACAAATAAAAGAAATAATAATGATAAAATATATCAAAAAATAAATTAAAGCCGCCATGCAAGACATTTAGAAAATTTGCAGGAATAAGCAGGAGATATACATACAATGTTAGGGAATCTCATGGGACATTACGATATACCAGAAACGCTTATTAAGATCATTAAGAACATATACACAGGAATGCTGAGTCGGATAATGCATGAGGGTCAACTCACAGACTCCTTTGACATCACTACAGGTGTACGATGGGGATGTTTATTGTCACCATTCTTATTCCTCCTAGCAGTTGACTGATTTATGAGACAAAATACAAGTAATAGAAGAAATGGACTTTGGTGGACACTTACTGAACAGCTAGACAGGTTTAACTTTGCAGATGACATCACCCTCTTGTCTCACAGCCACCAACAAAAGAAAGACAAACGGCTTTTAACAGAAAAGAGAGCATCTGAAACTGGCTTTATCATTAGCAAAAAAGAAACTGTAGTGTTTCAGGCAAATACCACCAGTCGTGCGAGTCTCCAAGTAAAGTCAACTCCTTTGAAAAATGGTTGACTCCTTCACATATCTTGGTAGCATAATAGATGGTTGAGGTGGCTCAGAGCAAGACATTAAATGCTGAATAGGAAAAGCAAGAACAGCATTTGGTATGATGACAACTATTTGGAAAGCTGGCAACATCAAATTGGGCAAAAAATCAGACCGTTTAGCTCAAATGTTTAAACCATTCTCCTATATATGAGGAGTGTATTCAGTGCATGACCTATGTACCTCCCTGGTAACACAGGCGTATTCATAAGTAAGTAAGCAAGTAAGTATACATACAGTTCAAATACTTCACAAGTGTAAACAATATTAACAACCATAGTTTATTGGATTTTCTATGAAATTCAGAGATAAATTACAATCATAAACAAAGACTCCAATAGTGGACCCAACCCAGTAATAAACTATTAAAATCGTGTATCATATTTTCTGTAATAAAATCTAAATCTGCTGTCACAAATACATCAACACAGACAGTAGCAACAATTTTATTATGACTGGAAAGTTTGAATGTCTGTTCTACTTAATTTCCGTAAACAACTCGACTTTCGCTAGCTTTTCCAGGCTCCGTAGACATGATTACAAAGAACCAGTTTTATATGCATCCCAGAACAATTTTTAATAGCCAATCACTGACTCACAAGGGTAAAACACACCAAAGTTATCTTCTTTTTATGGGTAAAGCAAATAAAAACCCCGCAAAATTTATTAAAAGTTTTGGCGGAATTTTACTTTTTCAAACTTTTACCTGGAATTTGACATGGTTATGTCGTAGTTGGCGGTATCGTATTGCGTAAATATATAATCGAGGTACAGAAAATTTTAAAAAATTACGACGAAACCGGAGACAAAGTCTTTTCGGTATTAATTTCCCTTTTTTAACGCTTTTAGTTCTGTGCAACTTCTAGTACGGCAGCCATTAGTATATAGGTTACTGGGACAACGACTCTGTCGTTGCCCGGATGTCATCAAAAACTAAACGTCAAAACGGTAAACGACTCGAGCGAGTTTTCCGGTGGCCATTGACCTACAGCATAATAAAGTTATCGTCGACCGTCCTAAAATCGAGAGCGTCCTAAGATTCGAGGCCATTTTTGTTTTCAGTTATTATACGCGAGTATCGTCTCTGCAGTGACGATTTCATGCATTAAAGACAAAATTCGGGTATTTACTGTGAAACTATCCAGAAAAATCAGTTGTCTATTTTCCAGCGCTCAAATTCTTGTTGCGTTCGCAAATTTAGTTCGTTTTCTATTAGAGTCTCGAATCACGGACGGTCAAGGATAATTGTTTTCAAAAATAAATAATAAATAAATAAATAAATAAATAAATAAATAAATAAATAATACAAATAAATAAACAAAACAAACAAACAAACAAATAAATAAATAAATAAATAAATAAATAAATAAATAAATAAATAAATAAATAATACGTGAGTAGTAATTCGAAATAATAATAACAATAAAAATCAGTGACAACCATTTAAGTTGAATTATTTAAGTTGGATACAGTACATGAATTTCCGAAGTGGCTACAATTATCCTATGATAAATTCTCTCATACTTAAATGCAATATGATCTGGTGAAGATAGCTAAACAGGGACGCTTGCTCTTTCGGAGCACCTGGCCGCACTTCCGTGGTGGAAGTTCGCTTGTTTAAACTAAATTGCCAGTTTCAAAGTTTTTACTTTGCTTTGCTAGGATTTTGATTTCGACATAGATCGATATATTTGCTGTAACTATACTATGGATTTATATCTGACTAAATTATTCTGGAGTTCCTTGACAAATGTTCTTCCAGAGTATGTTTCCAGATCCATGCCCAAATCCATGCCCGTTTGACATAACTCAAAATCTTTGAACGTTTTCATTGTGACTTTAAATGTAGTGTGACGTTAACGTCTTTCTTAAGGTAGTTCCATACTTTACAAATCGCCTGAAAACACATATTGAAATTTTGATATGTTGTACATGGGCATAAACCATTCAACATGCCAAAATTTCAGGGCAGGTATTCGACTTACTTAAGAAGTTCTGAAGCGCCACCTGGTGGCCATTTTCACGACATAAATGATCAAGTTTTAACTACTGTTATCAACAAATAAGCTTTAATATTTTTATTGTCATGCTTAGAAAGCAAAAGTGTCTTGCATTTAAATTAACCATTATGTTATGGAGATTATTTGTACCAATGGAATTTTACTTCCGGTCACGTGGTATTCTTCTACAGCGCCATCTATCAAGAGAGAACATTAAATTTCCGGAAACTAAAAGTAACACCCTTTCGTTAATTTGTATATATTTAAAAAACTAAGTCGAATACGACCCCTGATTTTCACATATATTGCACATGAATATATAAGTTTGATTTACGAAAACAAAAAATAGGGTGTCGTCAAGCTACTTTTTTCATAAAATTGCATCAAAATCCTGAAACAAGGAAAAAGCCTCATTCCTTACGTAAGAAGTTACCAATAATGTCCTAGGATACTATTATGAACTCAATGTTTTTCGCTTGGTATTAACAAATTAACAAATAACCAAAAACACTGATTGTGAGCTATTTGGTTGTGCAAAACAAAACCGATTTAAATTTCATATGGTCTGTTACCCATAGCAACCCATAGCAACCGTTACCCAACACAGATCAGTTAAAGTGGAAAGGGGATTCGTATACATTGATGAAGCGTTCTTGATTCTAGGCCGCTGAATGAAACGCAAATACAAGAGCATAGTGAAACTGCTTGAATTTGACACTGAGAAAAATTATCACCATTATGTTTATTGAAGAATCGTCAGTTTGTGTCCTACTATTTGTATTTAAAATCACCGAAAAAAACAAACATAAATCGGCATTTAAAATACCGTCTTCAAAATTTAAACAATGTACTCAAATCTTTCAATTATTTAGAATAGTACTCTCAACAGTGTATATCTACCTAATTTCGGTTATGTACAATATATATTTTCTTCTAAAAAACAGTGCACAGAATTGATATTGTGAATTCTAATCTAATGTGAATGATAGCATAACAGCGTTCCCGCCATAATTTTGTAGGCGCCGAAGACCACACATTCGTGACGTCATAGATAAAAAAGACGTCAAATCTGACATTTCGACCGTACGCACAAAACGACGACGTCACCATGGTATGGAACTACCTTAATCCGAGATGAAAGCCAGGAATCCGGACGAGACCTTAAAAAGCGATGCCCCCTGTCATGATGGGCGTGGATCGCTAAAGATTCCCTTCTGTACATTATTCTGAGCGCATGACTCTACATGACAGTTATCTCCCTTGTCACTGCAACTCAAAAAGTTTAGGCCCCGGTTTAACAATTATTCCTTAACTAAGATTTCCCTTAACATAAATCTGGCTTAAATTTAGAAATTTAAAACTTTATTTTAAACATTACATAAAATTTACAATACTTGTATTAAGTTTTTGCCAAAAAATTCTTGGTTCTACAGTTCCAAAAGGCTGCCAACATTTGCTCAATTTAAATTAAGCAAAACCTTAGTTAAAATGATTTTCACGCGACCTTTGATCTACATATTGGATTGCAATGAACCATGAAATTGTTTGCTAGTTGCACGGTGATTATATTCACAGTTTCAATCTATTATCACTTTTAGCGATCCATTTCCAAATCACAACCGCAAAAGTCAAACACAAACATACTAACCCATGTCGAAATCATAGCTGCAAAGTCACTCACAACATACAGATCCATGTCCAAATCACAATCCTCAAAAAGCCAATTACAGAAATGCCGACCCACTTCCAAACCACAACCGCAAAAGTCAATCACAACCCCAAAAAGCCAATTACAGAAATGCCGACCCACTTCCAAACCACAACCGCAAAAGTCGATCACAACCCCAAAAAGCCAATTACAGAAATGTCGACCCACTTCCAAACCATAATCGCAAAAGTCAATCACAAGTATATCGATCCATGTCAAACTTTCAGCATCGAAAGTCAAACACCAACATACCAAATCACAGCTGCAAAAGTCAACCACAACATATAGACCCATGTCCAAATCACAAAGTCAAAAATCCAATTTCAAAAAATACCGACCCACGTCCATAACACAACCGCAAAAAATGCAATCACAAACACACTGACCTATATCCAAATAAAAACCGCAAAAGTCAATCACAAACATATCGACCCATATGTCCAAATCACACCCGCAAAATTCAAACCCAAACAAACCGATCCATGTCCAAATTACAACCGCAATAACATACTGGTCCATGTCCACAGCACACCCAAAAAATCCAATCCAATCACAACCGCAAATGTAATCACAAAAATACTGACTCGTGTCCATATCACAACAGCTAAAGTCAACCATAATTAATGTTTACACAATCATTGCTCTACATGTATATTGAATTGGAATAGATTTTGAAAAGATTTGCTGGTTGCAAGGTGTGTTTATCCCAATGTTCAATTTATATTATCACCTAAAGCGATAAAGAAATGGAAATTTATCTATTTTTATACTTTTTACTAAAACAAACTTTGCTTAACACAACGACAACGAAAACGATGACAACGACAATGACACCCGACGACGACAACGACAATGACACCCGACGACGACAACTACAACACCGATACACGCATTATTAAAGTGTGACTTTGGCATTAAATTTGACGAAATTAATCAAGTAGACAAATTCACACACTTAGGCACAGTTGTTAGCACGGAAGATCCAACACAGAAAGACATAAAGAACAGACTATCCAAAGCGAGAACAGCATTCCACAAATTACAACCTATATGGAGGTCAAAACAATACAGCAGAAAGACCAAAGTCAAACTCTATAACAGCAATGTTAAATCAGTATTGTTGTATGGAAGTGAATATTGGAGGGTTAGCAAAGCAGATATGAGATCTCTATCTAGTTTCCATCATAGCTGTTTGCGTCAAATCTGTAAAATATTCTGGCCGAACACCATATCGAACTCAAACTTATTGAAAATGATAGATTCAAAATGTATCATTGACGAGATCACTCAAAGAAGGTTTAGATGGTTTGGGCATGTTCTTAGAATGGAGGGCAAATGCATAACTAAAGAAGCATTAAGATGGACACCCCAAGGGAAAAGACCTCGCGGAGACAAAGGCAAAGAACAGATCTGAATGGCGAAATCTTGTATTGACGTTATGCTCCACCTGGAGCGAAGAGGATAGGTAGATAGGTAGGTAGGTAGGTAGGTATAGATCTTTGACATTTCATCCGAGACGAAATTTTAAACTCTTGAGTGACTCAACCGATTTTCTTATGAATTAGTGTTAAGTCAACCTAGTTTTAGGTCTTTTTTCATTTCTTTTTCTGTGTCACTGGCTTTATGGGTAATGAAATAATCACGTCATATACAAGGACGGGTGTATCGGCAAGGGTATGTAAAATTTTTAAAACTAATTTGTTTGTAAAGTAAATATATTAGGATTTTGTTTGAAAAGAAAAAACAATGCTGAGTGCTACAAAAATATAGATAAAACGGAATTTGTTGCGTAAAAGCAGCGACATTTAAACACAGAATAAGACGCAAACAATTAAAATACAATGTACGTGTATTGCATGTAAATTATATATATATTTACAACAGCTTTGGGGTGTGTCGACACCAAAGAACAGAGTGCAAACTCCAAGATTAGTTTCTGTAATATTTTATAATTGGAATCATCCGGCATATGTAACATTATTTTTTTCATGATATTTTAAAATTACATACACAGTGAATAAATAAATAAATAGATAGATAACATCTCGAAATTTATCAATCTCAAGTCTCATGACACTATCTTGTGGTATTTATTATACACCCCCCCCCCCCCCCCGCTTAAAAAATAAGGGGTATATAGTGATAGGGGTGTCCGTCCATGTGTCTGTCCGTCCTTCCGTTAAACTTTAGGGTACCTATCTCTTATCCGCAACTCCTCCTAAACCCTTCAATGGATTTTCATGAAACCTTCACACAATCTTTGTGATATAATGTAGATGTGCACCTCCTATTTAGAAATTTGATCCGATGGATTTTTTTATGTGGGGGGAGCGGGGGGTATTTTTGTGAGCTATTTTTGTGAGCTTGTAGCTCACAGTTTTTCTAGTTTAATTTTTTTTACTATTTTTTTGTAATTACATTTTTTTCTCAAAATATTGTATAAAAGCATGTTTCAATATAAATGCAAAAAAAAAGAAGTTTGTAAACCATACGGTATTGTTTGATGAAACCTTTACCCCGTGTCTAACGACGATTACTGGTTCTCTTAGTTTTTAAGTTTAGTTACCTATTAAAATGTTTCTATGAATTTTGATTTTTTTTAAATTTGAGTTAACAATGTGTTAATTTTTAAATATATTTTATTTTATACGACACCTGCATTATAATTGGCAAAATTAACTTTTCAGAAATCAAAACGGTACATTTAGTATAAACCCCCATCAAACCAGCAATACCTCTTTATATAAGGTGAATATAAAGTGTATAATTACATTTTACCCTATGACAAAGAAAGCAAATTTGTTTGTTTATTCGCAAATATTTGTATAGATTGTCAATGAGATGGGTACACAACTTACGCAAGCCTAATAATCCTGTTTCTTATCTTTTGTCTCCGTTGATTTATTTCGCCTTCTATGCGACAAAATGAACTACCAACTGACAGCTGCATCGCAGACCTCTACATGTCGTCAATGTAACCCCCCCCCCCACCAAAAAAAAAAAAAAAAAAAAAAAAAAAAAAAAAAACTAACAAAACAAAAAACATCTACGTTATTGTTTTTATTTTATCGAAGCTTTATCTGTATATATTAAATTGAATTTCTTTTTAAATGATTATGGACTCAATGTGATTTTGTTGAGCTAAATAAGATAACGCAAATAAACGGATGCATGTCTAAATCATAACCCTAAAGTGAAACAAAATCCATGCAGATCCATGTCTTATTTACAACCCCAAATCTCAAACACAAACACACCAATCAATACATGTCCAAATTACATCCCTTAACGTCAAACACAAACATACCAACCAAAGTCCAAATCACCACCCAAAAAGTCAAACACAAACATACCAACCAATGTCCAAATCACCACCCCAAAAGTCAAACACAAACATACCAACCAATGTCCAAATCACCACCCAAAAGTCAAACACATGTCCAAATCACCGCCTTAAAAGTCAACTTGAACACAAACATACAAATCCATGTCAAAATCACAACCCCAAGAGCAAAGTTAAAACTTTGAAAAGACAAATTACGTTAAACATGGAAAAGTATGCAGAAAAAAATTCAGTAATATGCTCAAAAAGGTTTAATGCTTAAAATGTGTTGTTTGGACAATTTTGAAAACGACTTTCTTGTACGTTCATAATATACTAGTATTCAGTTAATTTATTTTTTATTTCTTGATCTAAAGGTGTTCTTATTCAGATGATAATTACAATAGAGACATGTCGAAAGTTGAACACAAGGGAGCCGAAGTTCGGCTGCCCAGTGGCCGAGGAGATACTAGTAATTAATAGCCAGTAACTGAAAATGCGCTAACAAGTAGATAACAGCTGTCGACATATAGCTGACGGGGGGGGGGGGGGGGAGGGGGTAAATGAGCTGCTTATTCGACCTTAGGTTCGAATTAAACTTTCGATCGATATGCCTTCACTGTATTTCTCATGTACGAGGTCTCTTGCCGAGTGGTCGAAGGCATGTCCTAACAGTATCCATCATCACAAAGGCTCGAATCCCACTCGACCAGGTCGGCTAGTGTGAAATAGCTTGTGTAACAGTTCAAGTTTTTCCGGTGTCCTTCACCGTCTCAGAACCCTCCGCCTCTATATTAATGAGGTAACGTTATAACATCACTAGTTTATTTTCGGGCTGACCAATTCGACGGGTATATCCGTTTTTGACGGATTTGTACCATAAAAACGGATAAACTGACGGACAACTTAAAAGGTCAAATTGAAGGGATTTTTTTTCACTTTGATGGTTTTTTTTAAATTATAAGTACTAAAAATTCGGGACTTTGTGCATGGAAATTGTATCAAAATCAAACGCTTAAAAGGTAAAAAAAATACCTAAACGGCAACCTTGCACACTAAAAATGTACCGATCTGGACAAATTTGATTGGTCCGTCTGTATTTTAGATTGATAACCATTACAATTCACAACCAGACAATACAACAAAAAAGAACAGACAAATATATAAAACACCACTAATCATAAGATTAAAAACTCAAACTGTAAGCCACAAGCTCACAAAAATACCCCCCCCCCAAAAAAAAAAATCTATCAGATCAAATTTTTAAATAGGAGGTGCACATCTACATTATATCACAAAGATTGTGTGAAAGTTTCTTGAAAATCCATTGAAGGGTTTAGGAGGAGTTGCGGATAAGAGATAGGTACCCTAAGGTGTAACGGAAGGACGGACACACGGACGGACACCCCTATCACTATATATACTCCCCACTTTTTAAGCGGGGGTATATAAAATATATATTCAATCGTGATTTGTTTAGATGTATTATGGAATGCAAGTTGTTTGTATTGAATTATTTATTACTCAGTGTCTTGTCGCCAATACAACCCATTATTTTATTTTCAATGTGATTTAAGATTACGCCAATACAATAGACACCAAACAATTAGAATAGGCCTAATGCAAATAATCCTTATTCAATGCAATAAAATGTTCTTTTTTGTCACATAATATATCCGTACATTGACCTCACATAAAAACGAACATTTTTTTCAAATAGAAAAAACTTAACCTACAATTTCAAGGCAGCGCTTTTACACTTTACATACATTTTTATTTCCAAAATTCAATTGATTACCTGCACTTAAAGCGATAGAGAAATGGAAATTTATTCATTTTCTTTTAATTATTATTTTTTTTACTAAAAAAACGAAGTTTGTTGAAGACAACAACGACACCTTATTGGTTATGGTTATTTTAAAATGCTTAAGATGCTTTTTAATGAATTGCAGTCACGGTATAGAGCGAAGTAAAAGCGATGCCTTGAAATTATATGTTAGTTTTTTGTTTTTATGTGATGTCAGTGTTTCGATCTAGCTCTTCTTTTCATTTATGAAATGAAATGAAACTTTATTGGACTTCACTTACAAATTGAGTGTTATGCTCCATACAGAAATGGCAAAACAATACAATACAATAAAATGCAATACAATGCAATGCGATGCGATGCGATACGATACGATACGATACGATACGATACGATACGATACGATACGATACGATACGATACAATGCAATGCAATGCAATGCAATACAATACAATACAATACAATACAATACGATGCAATGCAATGCAATGGAATACAATACAATCCAATCCAATACAATACAACACAATACAATACAATACAATACAATACAATACAATACAATACAATACAATACAATACAATACAATACAATACAATACAATGCGATGCAATGCAATGGAATACAATACAATCCAATACAATACAACACAACACAACACAACACAACACAACACAACACAACACAACACAACACAACACAACACAATACAATACAATACAATGCGATGCAATGCAATGGAATACAATACAACACAACAACACAACACAACACAACACAACACAAACACAACACAACACAACACAACACAACACAACACAACACAACACAACACAACACAACACAACACAATACAATACAATACAATACATTTGTGATTGACACATACCAAGAATGTAAAAGTTTTGCAAACATATACAATATTATACATTTATTGCCTTTGTGTGAGGGAGATATGAACATTTGTTCACCCGCAACGAGTCATATTTTCCGAAAGATAACCATGGCAATAAGAAAGACAGAAAGAAAGAAAATATTTGAAAAAAGACAGTCTGAAAACATCAATCCTTTGGCGATTCATTGTTTTTTCTCCTATCGAAACTCATCGGAGGCAAACGCTAGAACCTAAAGACCGATTCTTCATCGATGACGTCATACCATTGTGACGTCACGGTGTGTTCCGAAGAGGTGGGATATGATGTTTTCAGAGGGATACACGATGTTTTCTCCACCCTGATCACATGATCCAACAATCCAATCAAATTACAGATAGCATCGTATTTTTCTAATGAGGTATAATAAATACGCAAAACCACACATATGTGGTTTTCTGACGTAGCTGATCGCACGAGTTTATTGTGCGGACGGATACATTATCACATACCCTACCAAACTAAATGAAAAGCTTTCTTTGGCTTAATCTCTTAAAGAATTCACAATCAACTCAGCATTTCATATTGATTTTTGATGATCTGATTCGGAAAATATGATACCTGACTGTAAAAACTGCTAAAGAAGTAATTAAAAACAACAGATAACTCTTCGTTTAAACATCATTGGTTAACATTTTACTAATACCATCGTAAACACTGGGGAAAATTAAAAAACAAACATTGATTTTACAAAAATTATTAAACATCGTCCGCGATTCTCCCAACTCGAGTAAATTCTCCCAACTTAACATGACGTATGCATCACATATTGACGTCATATTATTTTTGTCATTACGTATCACATAATGACGTCATATTATTGTTGTCGGAAAAGGGAATTCCCCTAAAAGGAGTTCCGGCTACTATAGTGATACAGATTGTTGTATCACACGCGCGTGTGATATAGACTTCCATATCACATAGCTGGAAAAAACAGTGTATTGCTATAGTAAGATTAAATGGATATGTGATAAATGAATTTATTATATAATCTACTCAATATTCCATGCATTACGGTCATACAATAAAAATCGCATTGAATGAGTGTGACGTCATAAAAGCATACAAGTCATTTCAGAGTGACGTCACACGATTGACCTAGTTCACAGATGTTCTGTTTGTTGATTCTAATTTAAGCTGATACTTTTGTACTTTTCTTCTAAAAAGAAGATACATTGTATTTAAATTGAAAATGTTTGTTTTGTTTTTGTATCCTGCGGACAGACTATTGTTTACTTATAATATTTCAGCAGGATTACTTTTGGCGCATGTACACAGTTACGTGAATTTGTTGTGTTTCGGTCAATCAGCTGTTTTCTTATAATGAGAAGACAAGTTTTAAATCTACGAAAAAACCCGTTTTTATGGGATTATATAATAAATAGGATCTTGCATTCGCGTTTTTATTAAACTCGTTGAATAAATTCAATATTACATAAACACTCATGCAAGATCCTCTATGTATACTGCTATCACTTTAAAGATAAATCTTAAAATATTATGTAATATTACCGAACCGTAAAACTTCCTTATTATCAGTGGGGTAAATTAGAATAAATGCAATTGAGTTTTAGGCCCAGTTCTATAGTATTTTAATGATATTGAGGCGGTCATTGCAAGATTAGTGGGGAAACCAGTGTCCGGAAAAAACCACCGACCTCCAGCAAACGAAATGACAAACTTTCTCACTGTTCCAAATCGGATCTGAGGCTAGGCGGTGATATTCAATGCGATTCGTAAGCGCACGTTTTAGACCACCCGATCACCGAGGTTGATATATAGAGACACGTAGTATGTAGACAAAAATAGCAGTTGCCTGTTCACTTACAGTACAGACACTGTCAAAAGTTTAACACTACGCTAACGAATCAGTACCCGATGCAACTCTCATCTCGGTCCCTCGTTAGGTATATATATACACCTGGTCACTATCTCTCAACAGCTTTTGGGCCACGTGTTATCCAGATCTCGGTCACTCGGCAGCGAAACACTACGATTCCTTTTCGTTAGCGCGGTGTTAAACTTTCGACTGGTCTGTACTGTATCTATATTGAAATGTTCCCCACGAACATGTAGACGATCTAGAAATTTAACATGTATAGGAAAAATGAATGTTATAAACGAGCTTTACATCCCGGACTTGGTTTTCACGGTAGTCTGTTCTGTGATGGCGAAGGAGACTGCAATATCCGACCTAAGGCAAGCGAGCTAAAAACTTTCTATCAGTCCGAGTACTCGGAGAAAAATGACGACCTTGGTTAACGAACTGTCAACCTTTCTTACATTAGAATTCGAACCTAAGCGATGAGATGGACTTTGATCATTAATAACATTTCATTTCATTTATTATGACCAAAACCATACACATATAGGTATATACAATACAATATATATTTACATGTATGGCGGCTAAGAGAAAAATAGTAAAGAAAGCGATAAACACAAAATTATATTGAAAGTCTGAGAACTGTTGAGATGAAAGAGGAGTGGCGGCGGATGGACAAAGTAAAACTATGTCGAGATTGTCTTAATAGTTGCAATAACGAGGAAAAGTCCAAGGTTACAAAGTTCTTTTGAATTTTGAACACTAAGAAGTTGTATAAGTTTGAATACGGATGGCTTTGTCCAATAATATTTTTGATGCATTTGCGAATAAAGAGGGCATTTTAACCGAAAGTGATATTCATCTTCTTTGTCGTTACATATACATTTGTCACAGATTTTTTTATGTTTTGTTAAATTGTTGTGTCGTCTCACATTGTTATATTGTTGTGGTGCCTACCCTAAATAAACAATTAGCAGGAGATGGGACAACTTTCTTATTGAATGTGTTCAAATAACCCTTAGGCTAAACCCTAATTGGTTTTTCACTTAATCAGGTGACACTTTTGTGTAATTATATTGTATCCTTTGTAAATAATGCTCTATACATATATCTTGTATTTTGTCATTTTAAGTTAGTTAAAATGTAAGCTTGATAAGGAATACTGTGTATTCGAAATATATTGCGATATGAAGAATCATGCTGTTGTTAGTTTTTATTTTATTATTATCGTCCCATTTCTATTTGTAGTTGGTGAGCTGAACATCAATATTTAGAAATTATAATTCTGAATAGCAATAAATATATCAACACGTATAAATAACTTCGTCTAAAAAAACGCATAGGACAGTCAGCAAACAAAAAAAAAATGCTATAATGGCCATTACAAATCACTCTGTGGGGAAGTTGATGAAGCAGTGTGATATACCCAAGACTTTCTTGAAAGTATCTGCAACACATTGCAATCAACCTATAAACGATTACAGTAGCAATTTATTTATATAAATTGCCATATTATTGGAAATTTAATGATTGTTTTCTAGTGCTATATTTGGTGATTAAAAATCACACGATTAATCTTTCATTAATGTTATTTGTTTTATCTTGCAGTTTTCTGGCTTCTTATTCGTGAAAATTTTATGGTCATGCCTCAGTGGGTCTTAGAATTTGTTTTTGTCCTTGTCCTATTTTGATGTCACTATATTAAGAAGGACAGTTTAGAACTTATATTTGAAATATAATGATTTGATTTGATTTGAAATAGAGGCTAGAGAACTAGTAATCTGATTGGTCGAGGACATAAGGTTGCCTTGAATTAAAATATTTAAATTTTGGTTTGGATAATTTATAATTTAGATGGGTTTTTTTTCAATATTTCACACACACACACACACACACACCACACACACACACACACTAGCACGCGCGCGCGCGCAATCTGTCAAAATAAAATAAAAACCGGTTTCCTAAAATTAATGTAAATAAGCTAGGCTCAGTGACAGTTTAACAATATATCAGTTTCTAAGCAAATTTTGGATATCATTTTTTGAAAATACAAATAATTTTTTTACAAAACTAATGGAAGTATTTAAGCCAAAAGTGGTCTTCAAAATGACACCTTAAATTCAAAATTATCTTAAAAACCATCTTAAAAAATAATTAAATTATTAAAATTTAAAGGAGTTAAAGAACTGGGTCCCGTTCTAGTTATAGATCTTCATTTAGGCGATTCCGATAAACTATAAATTTAGTCCAACTAAATTACTGATATAACATTTCTACTTTCATGAAATACATTATTATTATTATTATTATTATTATAGTGAAATGCTTTCAATGTTTTCAAAATCTGTTGTATTAAATGGCAATGTATGTTTAAATAATTTCTTCAATTATACAACGTTCTCTTAGGAAGTGTACTCCATCTCGTCGCGATATATTATGTGTTTATCGTGGCGTAAAAATATTGTCAAAAGAAAGTTAAAGGAATATGCAGAAAATTAAATTAAGACACGACATAGGCGTGTAGCTGGAAGGTCAAGGTATTGATTATGATCAAACTTGTGTTGTGTTGTTTGTAATTGAATTCGGGGACATTCCTGGCTTCACCCGTAATTCTTTGTTCCATGTCAAAGCTAATTTGTGTTTTATGTCATTTTAATTATAACACTTTTAACTCACTGGTGTCAGAAGTTCGATTTCAATTTACCACGAAGCCATGTCCTGACAACTCGATCAAGCCACATACCATATCTTTTGGCACTGGGGCAACTTAAAAACGAAGTTTTAGTATAAGTGGTCTGCATATTGACCAACAGTCTACAGGTGGACGTTAAATTCCGGACAAGCACCATCTTGATATAAATCAGAAAGAAAGGCACAAAAAACAAAGGTGATATATTATCAGCGAAAGTCTGTTTATTAGATTTCCAGTATTTAAAATATATATATATTTTAAGTTACCTGGGTGGAAAAAAACTTGAGATTAACATTTTTTTGAATTCGTTAAGAAAGTGGGGTAGATTAGGTTAAAACTAATAATCAGAAAAATTAGAAATCTTTAACTCTTAGACAGGTAACTATTATCATGTAATTTTGTTTATTGAATTATTTTTCTGTTGTTTTGTAGTGGTTAAGAAGGGATCGTTTAAACAATAAACAATGAGGAGTCTCAAGATAGGATTTACGTTCATCAATTTCGTAATAGTGACGATACTGGTGTTTTGTCAGGGGATTATCGTTTCAGGTAAAAAAAAACCACACACACTCTCTCTCTCTCTCTCTCTCTCTCTCTCTCTCTCTCTCTCTCTCTCTCAACTAACACTGGAGTTTTATAAGGTCTTCCTTCTTAAATAATTATAATATGTTTTAAAGACGCAATAATAGTATTTTAAAGTGAAATTTACATATTTTTTAAACCAACAGGATATTTTTTTTAATAACCACGACTTTTATATTAAAGTTTGATATATTTTAAGTTTTTAGTTTCCCGTAAGTCATAATATTGACTGGGTTTCGTATTACGTTATTAAGAATATGTTATTTACAATTTACATTTTTAAAATTGCATTATGTATAGATGAATTTAGATATAAGGTAATGTTACTTAAAAAAACTCTTTAAGCATAAATTTCAATACGAAAATCGGTATTACATAATGTATGTCACGATTTTATTAGACTGTTAAACCCGGGTCTATATAGTTTTTGGTATTATATATTATAGTCCGATCACATTTTCAGTGATGAAAAAACATGTTTTGAATGGGTGGTGTGATTCAAACTTAGATATCTCACTTGATATAACTCCAATAGACTTGAAAGTTCACATGTATTATTGGAACATATTTTTCCATATTTTGAATATTTTTTGCAAATATTCTCAACTTTTTTCAATTTTTTGCTTTTAATTTATATGAATAAATTTTAATAAACTTTTTCGAGAAAAGTTTGTTGAGAAATTAATACTTGTTTGTTTGCAGTCTTGTTTTAAAGATAAGTATTTAAAAATACTATTTTTCTATCTGCATGGTTAAAATTTTAATATTCAATGTAGTTTTTGAGTTTTTGGTAGTCAAAATTTAGCAATTAATTGAAAGGTAGCTGTTGCCCCTTTCATATGTTGATATGGCATATTGGACAGTTTCATTCATGTAAGTCATTTATAACTGGGCTCTGATTGGCTAATACGTATTCACGCGATACGGGGTTTATACAGGTGTTTCTATTCCTAACCAGTATACGTCACGGACTGACCCATTACACTTGTTTATGAATGGACAACAGGTAAAACAGCACAAACATTAAAATAGTGAATAATATTTATTTATTAAACATGTTTGGCCTAGACCGACAGAATTCTTTTATTCAATGTTTTAAAACTACAAAAGCTTCAAAGCTCTTCTAACAAAGCCGCGATTTTTGTCTCAAAAGATGTAGTTTTTGGCGATAAATACATATTATATACACAGTGTGTATGTATAACACTCAGTATCAGGTCGAGTCCTTTTTCGTAGACGTATCACTACGAGTCGCGCTTGCGCGACGAGTAGTGATACAGCTACGAAAAAAGGACGAGACCTGATACGAAGGGTTGTACATACACACTGTGTATATAATATTTTTATCTAACATTTCCAATTAGGTTATTTAAAATAATGAGAAAAAACAATACTTTATGTGAAAAAATTACATTTTACCACAGAAAACCACTGAACTATGTTATGACCGACAAATCCAAGACTCCCTGATGACGTAACAATGAGAAAGTGCACGTGCGCTTTACCGCCAATGTTGTATCACCACACTGTGGTGATACAAGATTCTGTATCATACGTGTTCGATAAAACTTGTATTTCGTCAAATCAGATAGAAAAACTAGTCTAATGTTAGATAAAGCATTTTACTACGTGATACACATCGGCTGAATTCAGATGCGCGTCTGATAAAACGGGTTTTGTTTGATTTTTAGACTTAATATAAGAAATTTAATCAAATTATTTAAACACATGTTATAAAAATAACAGATCTACATATATCATTTAGGAAATTTGAAGTTAGTAATCCACGATCTTTTCAAGACCACATCGGTTTTCATCACTGAATTAGTGATCGGACTATAGTGGTGTTCTCTTGCATATGAACAAATTTATTTTGAACTGATAACCGGGTCTATTATGTTTAGTTATGTCAAGATTGAAAACAAAACAAATAAATAAATAAATAAATAAATAGTAATAACCAAGACAATTTTAAAGTAAGTAAGCAAGTAAATAGTTTATTTCTGTGTCACATGTACTAGTAACTAAAAATAATATACAAACATCATAAAAATATCATAAATTTACACCCAGCCTTAAGAGACTTATGAGACACAATTAAAAACAGTGAAATAACAATCTACGTCTATACATATTATATAAAAGTTTTGCTAAAATAGTTTGTACACATTCGTTCTCCGAAAATACATGTCAATACCATTTAAGAAACAGGAATAAAATACCGTCAAACCTGTCTATAAAGACCACCCAGGCCTGAGGGGAACCAGTAAAAGTGGCCTTTATGGACAGGTGACCTTTATATAAGTTTCAAATAATATAAATAAAAAACAATTGGGAGACAATATACTGGCCTTTATAAGCAGGTTGTCCTTATATAGAGGTGACCTTTAAGGCAGGTTTGACTGTATACACATTTTTGAAAAAATAAGATCTTAAGTGACCATAAAAATAGCAGTTCTTTAAAAATGTTTTTCGTCTTCAATGACACCTAAGGAATATGTTTTACATATTCTTTGGCCAAAGGACATTTTTTGGCTATTTTTAGTTTCAAACGTAAAAAACCAAGATAGGTAAAGTTAGCTACTGGTAACCATTTCTATTGACTAAAATAACGTAAAATCCGGCTACTATCACAATATTTTAATGTTCCGATAGTTCTTGTGAAACGGTTTAATATGGTAGCGTATTGGTATCACTCTTAAGTGAGAGATGAAAATTCTAGGGTGATACTAATACGCTTCCATAGTTTGAGATCAGCTTTAGATAAAAAAAATTCATTTGTTAATTTAAGATTACAAGAATCACACATGTATCAGAGAATGTAAGGACAATGACGTCATGACCTGTGAATATGACTTCACTTTGGAATACTACTTCACGTTAACAAAGGCTTGTTTTAATTGTCCATTCAACAAAACGGATTGTGAACGACCGCATTGTGTTCCGGCGGACGGAGTACTACGTGGTTTGGTTGTGGCCAATAGAATGCTTCCAGGACCCGCCATTCATGTGAGTATTGTGTAGTAGTATTAAAATTCCAGATATTTTTTTAATTAAGAATCAGTTTTCCAGCGTGCTTAGTGTTCAAATTGGATAAGGAATTGCGTGAGTTGACATTTGCCAGTAAAAAACGACGCTTTTCCTGGGGATTTTCTGCATAAACGTTTTCATAAACTTTCCGCACATCTATTAAGGGATATTGATCATAAGAACTCTCCTTTCATTAAACAGACGTTGACGTGAGTTAATTGATAAGATAAATTATACGATAGATTAGCATTACCTTGGATATATTTCACGTCCCATAGTTACATAGCATTACCTTGGATATATTTCACGTCCCATAGTTACATAGCATTACCTTGGATATATTTCACGTCCCATAGTTACATAGCATTACCTTGGATATATTTCACGTCCCATAGTTACATGTTCCTTTCATGCCTAATTTCAATTTTGTAATTGGCGGGTAAAACTGGCTAAACAGGATACGCTTACACCCCCCCCCCACACACACCCCGAAGCAACCGGTCTAACTTGCCTGGTGGAAGTTTACGTGTTTAACCTAATTTGCCAGTTTCAAAACTTGTTGTTGGATTGTGATTTGGACATGGATTGGACTGACTGGTGACGTAATTTGACGCGATTTGTAATAACGCCCCCAAAATTTCAAATTCGCACAGGTCACATGCTGAGATTAGTTGCATTGGTCATCCTATACTTTTTACATTTCCAGGTCTGTAAGAATGACATAGTTAAGGTTAACATCCACAACAGACTGGATTCTGCAGAAGGTGTTACCATACACTGGCATGGTCTACATCAGAAAGGATACCAACATATGGATGGTGTACCGATGGTTACCCAATGTCCAATACCAGTTGAAACCGATTTCCAATACAGGTATTTTATTTATTTATTTATTTCAATATGATACGCTGCTACTTAAAATGCAACTAAATAAATAAATAAATAAATAAATAAATAATAAATAATAATAATAATTGAATTACAATTAACAACAATAATATGGCCTAGAAATGATATTTGAATGGTCAAATTCAAGACAAGATAAATACCTATGTTATCTTTTCTTTTGCAGTTTCCCTGCAGTCAATTTAGGAACATATTTTTGGCATTCACATACTGGGGTTCAGAGAGCAGACGGACTTTTTGGCGCCCTTGTAGTAAGAGAAGCAGAGGACTTTCACATGTATGATTTCGATCTTCCGGAACACACAGTCGTGGTTTTTGATTGGATGATCGAGTTGGCAATCAACAGATTTGCCAATCACCACCATGCAGGCGGAGATAACAAGCCAGCGTCCATGTTGATAAATGGTAATAATTTTAAATCAAGTCATTATAATTTGTTTTTATTTGAAAGACAAACTTTTGTCAGAAAAGAGAAATAACTGAAATCATCTATTTTAGGGATAACCAAAAACGAAACTTATCCAAAATACAGATGCCTTACAAATGAACCGAATGTTTTCGAATGTTTCCAAAATTATTTAAAATAATACTATGGCTGTAACTTAAGTGGTTTTATGTGTCAATGCGTCATGTTGTTGCATGATAAAGATGACTTGGTACATCACTAATCCATTTTAATCACCCTTTTATCTCTTTTTATGAATATATCCTATATTTATCATTACCGCTATATCTCCTAGACAGTCTCGTTTTTTCGCATACGGTTCTATCGGTATTTTAATGTCATGTGGTTGACTAATTGTTTACAATGACACGGGATTAAAGGCTTCATAATGAAGATTTGTTAAACACCTCCAATTAAACTGAAGACAGCAACGTTTTTATAATAGTTTTATTTGTAAGTTATTTGATTTTAATTCATAAGGCATTTTTTTAAAAACCACTGCGGTAGCTTAGTTGGTAGAGTGCTCGCTCCGTAAGTGGGAGGTCGTGGGTTCGAACCCCGGCCGAGTCTGACCCAAGACTTGAAAGTGGGTAGTGACTGTTCTTTCGCCAAGCACTCGGCATTACGAAATGAAAGTCACGGTTCTTTTGGATGGGAACTTAAAATAAACGAGATCCCGTGTCACGGTGGGCTTGGCACGCTAAAGAACCCTGCTGTATAATGCCATTAGCGCAACGCAAAGGCAAAATTTCTGCACCTTCGCCTATAGCTGCGACGTCTCGATATAACTGAAATATTCTTTACTGGGACGTTAAACACCATTACTCAACTCATTTTTTTTTAATTTTTATATTGATACATACTAATATGACTTACTCTGCTTGTTTTCAGGGAAAGGAAAATTCCAAGAATTTGTGGCTCCTGATACCGGAGAGAAAGTTTATACTCCTTATGAGGTGTTCAATATTACTTCCGGCAGACGATACAGGTTCCGCGTGATTAGTAATGGTATCCTAAACTGCCCTATACAGTTTTCTATTGATAATCACACCCTCGGTGTTTTTGAATCAGATGGAAATCCATTTAAGAAAATCGAAGTTGAATCATTCAACATATTTGCGGGAGAGAGGTTCGACTTTGTTCTGAATGCAGACCAACCTATTGGAAATTATTGGATGCGAGTTAGAGGAATGGCCGACTGTGGTGTGAAGAAAGCTCACCAACAGGCAATTCTGCGATATAATGGAGCATCCGAGACAGAACCAACATCGCCCGTAGGCTATGACCATGGAATCAGAGATGGCAAGGTAAGGTGTTATTATTTACTAGGCATATTTTGTGAACAAGAAGACCTTGGACCTCATCGCTCACCTGGCGATATATATCCCATGCAAAGTTTAAAAGGTCAATTGCATTAATTAAAGAAAACATCAAAATTTTCTGCAATAAGGGTCATGCGTACGTATAAAAGGTTCACATTATATTTAATAGTTTATGATTTCATAAGGAAATACTAAATAAATATCTTCAATTAAAACATTCGGTTTAAATTATAAGCCATGTAAATTGTCCATCAAAAACCTTTCAGGACATTCTTTGTTAGGTAATTCTGATTACTTGTACAAAAACATCCACATATCTGCTTATATTTATTAAGGATTTTATGATTTGGAAATATACATGAAAAGTACAAATCATAATACTTGGCTTCTCTATACAATGTGTATATCTTTATCTTTTCTTACTCTATAACTTAATCCGTTTGTTTCTGAATTTTGTTTGTATTGCTATTGCCAACTATACCTATTTTCAGTTGTAAATTTTGATATCATGGATTACAAAGTTCATTTTTGAGGGTTTTTTTGCCTTTCAGAAACTGAACCCATGGAACAAGAAAGGCACAGAGGAACTTATTCAGGTGGCTGACCTTGAAGCAACGATTCCTGATGATAATGATGATAAAGTCTTTAAAGAAACACCAGACAAAAAGTTTTACCTTGCCATGGACTTCTATGACATTGACAACTTTAAATTCCAGGACCCGACGTATTATCCAATCCATGCCATAGATAAATTCCGTCTATATTCTCCGCAAATTAACAGAATCAGTACTATATCACCTTCAGTACCACTGCTAACCCAGTTCAAAGATTTTCCAAAGGTAAGTATCACATGTATATTATAATTGTCTAATGCCTGTCTAGAGCCTATCAGTTCCGAGAACTTGTCTTGTCTTGAGCCTCAAGGTCAACCCATCGTTTCTGCTAGTGCGTTGTTGGTTGTGACTTGACAAACGAATTTTCCAGTTCTATGTTAATTTCATTGTTTTTTCTAGCTAGATATAGGTGCTAACCCTTCCGGAGAACCTGGCATCACTTCCCTTTTCGGAGTTCACGTGTTTTAATTTAATTTGCCATTTTCAAAGTGTTTACTTTGCTTTTGTGATTGGACATGTAGTGGTATGTTTGTGTTTGACTGTGATCACGTTTTACCGATTCTTTGGTTAAATGGATCAATGTTTAAAGCCTTTGCTAAAGGAAGCCCCTAATGCCTGCAGGCGGCCGAACAAACTGCCTGTAAATATTTTACCTGCAGATCTATACCAATTGGCCACGCGTTTCCATGTCCGTTTTAGATGGAGCAGGTACCATGGCATGTCAATAATGTTACCGTAAAGTCGACCATCTCTTATTGTGACAACAAAAGTGTGTTTTACAGTATCCAAAGGTTCATTGTTACCCTAGAAAAATAATTAATGAAAATCCCTTACAAAAATAAGAACCAGTCTTACTAATCACACGCTTATTGACTTACGAGACACTTTGAACAACAATGTTTTGTTAAAAAATAGTCTTACAAGTTAGCTTAGTTCAGTACGAGTTAATCAAAGTTAACTAAGGCCAATTAAATCGTGATGATGAAGAAATCTTATGTAATTGCGGTTTAGTTGATAAAAGAGTATAATTTTACTTTTATATTTAGATGTTAGCGTTAAGTAAAAGTTATCGATATAAAAATGTGCAGTAGAAAATTAGTCATATAAACTCTTTCTCTTATTCTATTTGTAGAATGCTCTTTGCAATGCTGACACTTTGTCAAAGAATTGTTCAGAGGAGTTTTGTGAATGTGTTCATCACTTAAAAGTTGGACTCGGTGATGTTGTAGAAATGGTACTAATTGATGAGGGACAAAGGTTTAATGCCAATCACCCATTTCATCTCCATGGTTACAGTTTCCGAGTGGTCGGAATGGACAGGGTAGGTACACTACATTATCATCCACAAGTTGTCTAATCTACATAGTTACATGGTTCAAGTGGTTGCTTAAGCAATGGTTGCCTATTTAACCACGCGCAATAGTTACACGCTTCGACTTATTTCTTTCTACAAGTTTTTGGTGACTAGCTTAGTCAGAAAAGTCCACAGTTTATTGACTTTAGATTTGATACGATATATATATATATATATATATATTATATATATAATATATTATATAATATATATTAAATTCTGTCAATCGTCCGTATACAGCGGCACAGATGTTGAGGTAACGCTTTTGCCATGTTCAACTCTATATGTTATCATTTACACCAGTCTGTTTTATATACTGAATAAAAATGCATTCTTATGTTTTTTTTTTCAGTTAAACATATCAACATCAAGAGAGGAAGTAATGGAACTGGATAGACAGGGTAAAATTCCAAGAAACCTTAACAAAACAGCTGTAGCTAAGGACAGTGTTACAGTTCCAGATGGAGGTTATACCATCATTAGATTCCTTGCCAACAATCCAGGTATGTCGGAGAAGACATTGATTTCTTTTCTAATTATGTAATTTCTGTAAAATTACCCATAATTACCCATTAAGTAATTAATTGTAGTCCACGTTGACCGAAATCACTTTCACGTTCAACTAACTATTATTTAATGAATTAAGATTTAAATCTGCATTTTATTTGAACAAACAAGTGCAATGTTTCAAGTTATAGAGAAACTTCCAGCTGTCTAGATTGTGAGGGAAAACATTAATATCGGCACCCACACGCCTCTATTAATTTTTTCTATCACAGAACGGAAGTTTTCCGCTTCTCTGTATCACTTAATCGAAAATATTAATGGTTCGGAATGAATATAATAAAATTTGAATAGAATATTCAAAATACCTTAATGCTTTTTATAGCAATCTACTATAAAGCCGAATTTGACTTTAACATTCATGATTGAACTGGTTTAATTTATTGGTCCAATTATCTGTGTATGCCCTTAACGGTTATGACTTTAACCTTCTTGTTACTGTGTCAGTCCTTGGTTTTATTGGCCGTCATCATGCTGATAAGTATGATGTCCTTACTAGTATATCCAAATTTTTCCTTGATATCAAAAACAAACATACTGATTCATGTCCGAATCACAATCCAAAAGTAAAGTAAAAACTTTGAAACTGACAAGTTAGGTTAAACACGTGTACTTCTACCAGGGAAGTGAGACCGGGTGCTCAGGAAGTGTAAACACCTTCTACACCCGCCACATGTCCAATAGTATCGTGTTCCTTACATTCTCAATTTTTTTACACAAAAGCTGGTGTAGCTAGCTAGATTGGAGGTGCTAACCTATCCGGAGCATCCGGCCTCACTTCTCTGGCAGACATTAATTTGCTAGCTTTTAAATTTTTATTTTGCATTTGGGATTAAGACATGAACTGGTATAGATGTATTTGTTTTTGCTTCTTGTACATGCTATCATTTTGACATTTTTGTGCTACTCATATTACATGTACATGGTTAATGTTGTTTTGATGATTTTTTGCACTATTAACATACATCTATTAAGCAAGATGTATATGCGTACTTGTATGTTGTTATAAATTTAAAAATAAATGCCGAATAATAATATCCAGTTAGAATCAGTCATGCTTAATAGAATCACGAACCAGTCACAATATGTTTATTTATTGTACAATAAGAGACATAGAATACTAGTATTCATATAAAGAACATAAGAACACGAAATTTAGATATAACATGTTCCCATGACCTTACCATTAAGTATATGTGATATTATGGATGAATGCATATATAGGGAAGACACTTCTTTATTACATTCCATAATTGAAAATACTATTCAAAGACTTAACATGTGAATTGTGTATGTATTCACAATAATTTCAAAAACCTATGTATTGAGTATATCCGAGTTCAAGATCTGGCGCGCAGATGAATGTTGTTTACCTGTAATAAAAATGAAAATGAAAAACCAAAAACCACAATATCCGGTTTGATTTTGAGATGTTCATCTTAGCAGTCTCTTAGGAATGTTAAAACACCTAAATGCATTTTAAAGTTAATGGATTTAAATCAAATATTTCACTTTGACATTAAAATTGTAAAATCAATTGGTTTAAATAAACATGAATAAAGGAAAACAACATTGACCTATCAGCTTGACCTGAGATACAGAATATTCATATAGAATGAACATAACATGGGCAGTGTTAAATTCGCAGTCAAGACATAAAGAATAAATATTTCCAATGATTTGGAGGATATAGATAAATGCACTTGTCCTGGCTTGTCCATAATAAATACGTAATCAAAAACAAACATACCAATCTATGTCCGAAGCACAATCCAGAAGCAAAGTAAAAACTTTGGAACTGACAAGTTAGGTTAGACACGTGAAAAAGGTGAGGCCGGGTGCTCCGGAAGGGTAAGCACCTCCTGTTTGTCAAACGGATGGGTCAGTGTTGTTTTTCTATATCTGTGTATGTCCTTTGAGATTAAGACAGTATTTATCCATTGGCTGTTATCAATGTTTCCACAATTTTGAAATTCTTAGTATAAACATTTCCAAAATAAGTAGCCATTGGTAATTTTGAATATAAATATAGCTTTTTAGTTGCAAATTTCCCCTTCTTCTTTCTTAAAATTGTTGCATTCATTTGTTTTAATGCCAATTTCTTGATAGAGTTTGCTATCAAGGAAATTCGTTACGTACAACAATGTTTATTGACTGCCCTTTTAATAACCTGTTAATATGCATCTTATTTTGTAGGTTTTTGGATGCTACACTGCCACATTTCATTCCATAATCAGATAGGAATGGGACTGATAGTTCAAGTTGGCGAGATTCATCAAATGCCAAAAGTACCAAGACATTTCCCACGCTGTGGAATGTGGAAATTCTCCGGATATGATGATGGAGCTAACAGACCACCGCAGTGTACATCCGGATCACCAAGTCTTAAAACTGGAATCATATTGCCTGTTATAGTTTTATTATGGTCATTGTTAGGAAAATATGTGTTGTAAAATACTCATGAATTTGATAAAGTCAAAAATGTGGAATGGTAACAGAATATCACTTTGCGTTTTAGTATTGTGTTTCATTTGTTTTATTGACACAATACCATAAGTACTAAGCAAAAAAGCTGCAGAAACTATTTTGACATGAGTTTTATAAGTTAATTTTGATGCTCATAGCCAACTGAGCAAACTTAAAATTTCATTGTTATTATAGTATACTTTTAAAGGCTGCTACAGTTATGATTTATGTTTACTAAGGACACTTTTCCAAACCTTTTTTAATTTTACGACACAGAGAGATATGTATTATCAGATATCGAATGCGGAAATATTTCTGTACTCCGCCAGGACCCTGGGTGACCGAGTGGTGCAATGCGCCCCTTGCTACCAAAGTTCGAATCGCTTTCGGGCAGATCCTGGAGTAAGAAAATTCGATGGTTTCACTAGGTACGGCGGTTTGCTCCACGCCACCAAAATGGAACATCTCATTATATTTGAAAGTGTATATTAACCAAGGGGGCACAAGTCACTCCACTCTACTCTGTGGAGAATTTTAGAAGGGTTCGAGCGATGTATCACTTTTATAGGCTAGTTTCCTTTGTGTATAGCTCAGTGATAGAACATTCTTTGTGTTATTTAGTACATGTTGCATAAAGTCCCCTAAAATCTATATTTTATATCATAATCTTTAAGAGTCTGTTACTAAAACAGGTTGAAATGGACCCATTCTGTGTTTATACTTGGAACTACAAATATACTGATATTATCATGCTTTATTAAAAGCGGATTATTTAATATGCCTCTACGTATTCTATTTAAAATCACGGCGGTAGCTCAGTTGGTAGAGTGCTCGTAAGTCGGAGGTCGTAAAATTTGAAAGTGGGTAGTGACTGCCCTTTCGCCTAGCACTCGGCATTACGAAATGAAAATCACGTTTCTTTCGGATGGGAATTTAAAACAAACGGTTTGCTTGACACGCTAAAGAACCCTGCTGCATAATGCCATCAGCGCAAAGCACAAACATAATTTCTGCACCCTCGTCTTTAGCTGGCGACGCCGCAATATAAGTGAATTATTGTTGAGTGGGACGTTAAACACCATTACTCAACTCTACATATTCTATTTAAATTGTATTCAAGTATGCAAACTTTATATCATGTTTTGTATATTAGATTACATGTACTTGTTATTTATTTGCTATGTATTTTACGGAAGGTTTATATTTTTTATATATAAATATTTTAAATGTTGTTTACAATTTTATAATTTTATTGTAAAATAATTTTGAAAGATATTTTAATTTTAAGTTGATTGAAATTTATATCAGAAATGATTATCTCTTTAACAAATCTATTTATATATTAAATTCTATGCTATAATTGGAATATGTTTATGTAATTGTTTCATGATAATCAGCACTGGATTAAGATTATTGCCTCTTTTGTAAATATTTGTAGTCAAAACTAATTTGTATAATAATTTTTGTAAATTAAAAGCATACAGGGTGTTTCAAAATACCTTTCGGGATTTGAAATGACTGTAAAAAGCTCTTGTAAAACAGGTATAAAGAATAAAAAGAAATACATTTAAATTGGCAGAATATATTTCGGTCCTTTAGATAGTTTTTCAACATTTTGGTTGAACAATTTTGTCCCAAGCACTATTGATGAGAAATTGTTTTCTTAAACGGCTGTCTAGTGCTGTTGGATAAAATTGGTTTAATATGTAACAGTTTTTTTAGAAAATAGAAATTTTCTTAAAATGAGTAGCTACGTCCAACAATAGGACATGGATTATGAAATGCCCTGTATATGAATTTGTATTTAACCAGAAATGCATAACAGTTACCATTCCTACATCCGGTGTACGTTTAACACACAACGACAAACAATATTATATGTTTATTCAGATTTTATGTCTATTTTGATATTCATTTAAGTTTTAATTACATTATCAATAAATTGTTTTTGTTGATCTTGAACCATTCTTTTTTCTTTATTTCGAAAGAAAATAACACTCACGAAACTGTGACGAAAGCAAGTCTAGTATGCCAACGTTTCATTTCAATGCAACTATACCTGCTTCCAGTGATTATGGTGTATTTGTTCCACAGTTAATACGCTAACAAATCCTGCTCTCACCACAAAAACGAAACAGGCTGCTTACAAATGAATGGTTGATTCGGAGTTGTTTCAAGCCTATGCTTATCAAAGCTCTCAAAACGTTAAATGACCACCATTACAACATTGTTTATAAAAATGTCTTTGTCAACATGATCATGTTGGAAATATTTGACGTCGCATAGTTTCATGTTCCTTTCATTCCAAATTTTATTTCAAGAATGAGGAGTGTTACTAGTGCATCCGGCATCATTTCCCTGATAGAAGCTCAAGTGTTGCATATGAGGTTTGGATTGAGACATGGACTGATATGTCTTTTATTATTGAATGATTCTGTACTCTAGCTATACAGCTATACTCTAGCTTGGTGTAAATATTCCTTAACCTGTTCTTAATTCTCAATCATTAATACAAAACTATTAATATTAAAAGCTGCGTTTTAAGTGCTTTATATGAACGCATAAATATTAAGAACAGAAGGTTCTAGAATTGTTTTGGGGTCATGACACGAATAAAACAAAATACTTCATGCTTTAGAGGGCTTTTCAAACCGGTTTTTAGCAGACCAAGAGGGTGACTCTTACGTAATAAGGAAAAAGAAGCATATATCGTTTTACTCTCAATTATATAAAATATCTGTATACAATACCTCTACAAAAGATTGCATACATAACAAGAGGCCCATGGGCCTTATACGCTCACCTGATAACTAATGGCTAGCTGATAGATTTAAAGTAAACGTAAATACTAAACCCCAATGACTTTTTTCTTTACATCAAAATGATCATTGTATCAATACCTACAACATTCTAATATACATGCCTATACAAAAAGTTTATAGTTTTCGAGATAATTAACCATTTCGGTATTGTTTTCACATCTGTGACCTTGACCTTTGAACCCATGACCTTTTTCTATACATCAAAATGATCGTTGTATCAATACCTACAACATTCTAATATACATGTCTATACAAAAAGTTTATAGTTTTCAAGATAATTAACCATTTCAATATTGTTTTGCATCTGTGACCTTGACCTTTGAACCCATGACCTTTTTCTATACATCAAAATGATCGTTGCATCAATACCTACAACATTCTAATATACATGCCTATACAAAAAGTTTATAGTTTTCGAGATAATTAACCATTTCGGTGTTGTTTCGCATCTGTGACCTTGACCTTTGAACCTATGACCTTTTTCTATACATCAAAATGATCGTTGTATCAATACCTACAACATTATAATATACATGCCTATACAAAAAGTTTATAGTTTTCGAGATAATTAACCATTTCAGTATTGATTCGCATCTGTGACCTTGACCTTTGAACCCATGACCGTTTACTATACATCAAAACGATTGTTGTATCAATACCTACAACATTCTAATATAAATGCCTATACAAAAAGTTTATAGTTTTCGAGATAATTAACCATTTCGGTATTGTTTCGCATCTGTGACCTTGACCTTTGAACCCATGACCTTTTTCTATCCATCAAAATAATCGTTGTATCAATATCTACAACATTCCAATATAAATGCCTATACAAAAAGTTTATAGTTTTCGAGATAATTAACCATTTCAGTATTGATTCGCATCTGTGACCTTGACCTTTGAACCCGTGACCTTTTTCTATACATCAAAATGATCGTCGTATCAATACCTACAACATTCTAACATACATGCCTATACAAAAAGTTTATAGTTTTCGAGATAATTAACCATTTGGGTGTTGTTTCGCATCTGTGACCTTGACCTTTGAACCCATGACCTTTTTCTATACATCAAAATGATCGTTGTATCAATACCTACAACATTCTAATATACATGCCTATACAAAAAGTTTATAGTTTTCGAGATAATTAACCATTTTGGTATTGTTTCGCATCTGTGACCTTGACCTTTGAACCCATGACCTTTTTCTATACATCAAAATGATCGTTGTATCAATACCTACAACATTCTAATATACATGACTATACAAAAAGTTTATAGTTTTCGAGATAATAATTATAATCAGAGGTAAAAAAAATTAGGTCACGACCTTCACAATTGACCTTGACCTCATTTTGAAGATACTAACAAGAAGATGTCAAAACTGAAAACCCCATGTCATTATCTGGTCAAGTAGTCAAGTTATAACAATTTGAAGCTATTTTACGATTTTTTCAAAATTAAACGCAAAAACGCGTAACCCATTTTTCGACCGAATTTCACAAAATGAACAAACTATAGGCTTAAGACCCTAGAGAAGCCAAATATCTCATCAGATTTTTTCTCCAAACAATACTTTCGGAGAAGAAGATTTTTTAAGATTTTTGCACCCCTAGGTCACCTTGACCTAGTTATGGTAGCCATGGCAACGCCACGAACAAATCTGAATTGCACCGACCCAGACATGCTTCTGACCAAGTCTCATTGAAATCTGCCAAGTACTTTCAGAGGAGAAGTCGAAAATGTGAAAAGTTTACGACGACGACGACGACGACGACGACGACGACGACGACGACGACGACGACGACAGACAACGGACAAATTGTGATCAGAAAAGCTCACTTGAGCCTTTGGCTCAGGTGAGCTAAAAATGAAAATCAAGACGTAAAAACAAAATTATTTTTGAAAAGGATAGAATATACAACATATACTGGTATGTAAACCCGTAATTCAAATAGTTTTACTGTCTGACCTTACATGCGTATTGTTTTCAAAGTCAGTGTTCGTTACTGTTGACCGACTGCATATTTCGGTTCCTTTACTTTTTATTATAAAATAATTTGGTTCAATGATGAAATATTTGTCGTGATTTTGTGTTAGCTTTAGATTACGTTTCCACTCTAAAAAAACGGCATAAATGCATTTTTAAAAAACAAATAACAAAACAAATGCAGGTAAAGCTAATATAATAAAAAAACAAACATACTAATCCATGTCCGAATCACAATCCAGAAGCAAAGTAAAAACTTTGGAACTGACAAGTTAGATTAGACACGTGAACTTCCACCATGGAAATGAGACCGATTACTCCGGAATTGCAAGCACCTCCTGTTTAGCTAGCTACACCCGCCACGTGTGTAATCAAAATTGTGTGAAAGGAACATGTGACGTCAAATATATCCATGTGTTATATTTATATATATATATATATATATATATATATATATATATATATATATATATATATATATATAATGTATACCTTACATGCGTATTGTTTTCAAAGTCAGTGTTCGTTACAGTTCACCGACTGCATATTTCTGTTCCTTAACTTTTTATTATAAAATAATTTGGTTCAATGATGAAATATTTGTCTTGATTTTGTGTTAGCTTAAGATTACGTTTCCACTCTAAAAAACTACATGAATGCATTTTTAAAAAACAAATAACAAAACAAATGCAGGTAAAGCTAATATAATAAAAAAACAAACATACTAATCCATGTCCGAATCACAATCCAGAAGCAAAGTAAAAACTTTGGAACTGACAAGTTAGATTAGACACGTGAACTTCCACCATGGAAATGAGACCGGTTGCTCCGGAATTGCAAGCACCTCCTGTTTAGCTAGCTACACCCGCCACGTGTGTAATCAAAATTGTGTGAAAGGAACATGTGACGTCAAATATATCCATGTGTTTTATATATATATATATATATATATATATATATATATATATATATATATATATATATATATATATAATGTATACCTTACATGCGTATTGTTTTCAAAGTCAGTGTTCGTTACAGTTCACCGACTGCATATTTCTGTTCCTTAACTTTTTATTATAAAATAATTTGGTTCAATGATGAAATATTTGTCTTGATTTTGTGTTAGCTTAAGATTACGTTTCCACTCTAAAAAACTACATGAATGCATTTTTAAAAAACAAATAACAAAACAAATGTAGGTAAAAGCTAATATGATAAAAAAACAAACATACTAATCCATTTCCGAATCACAATCCAGAAGCAAAGTAAAAACTTTGGAACTGACAAGTTAGATTAGACACGTGAACTTCCACCATGGAAATGAGACCGGTTGCTCCGGAATGGCAAGCACCTCCTGTTTAGCTAGCTACATCCGCCACGTGTGTAATCAAAACTGTGTGAAAGGAACATGGAATTATGTGACGTCAAATATATCCATGTCTGTTATATATATATATATATATATATATATATATATATATATATATATATATATATATATATATATACATATATATATATATAACACAATCATATGCAAAACATTAGAATTGTAATAAAAATTACATTTTAGTTTTAGTTATTGCAAACCTATGCTTACCAAAGATCTCAAAATGTTTATTGTCTTCTTTCACAACATAAATATGTCTTTATACTCAATATTTTGCTGGATATATTTAACGTTGCATAATTCCATGTTTTTATCATTAATTCCAAAGTTGATTTTGACGCATGGCGAGTGTAGCTAGCTAAACAGGAAGTGAGTGCCCCTGACATCACGTCCCTGACAGAGAGCCCACGTTGGTTTTTACTCTAGGTATACAATTGGTTGAAGAAGAACCTTGTTAAATCTGGACAGCAGTATGTTGGTTAAAACAAACAATACTAATCCGTTACGGAAACGCTACCCAGAAACAAAGTAAAAACTTGAAACTGACAAATTAGGTTAGACATGTAAACTTCCACCAGGGAAGTGAGGTAGTGTGCTCCGGGAGTGTAAGCACCTCCTGATTAGCTAGCTACAACCGCCAATGTGTAATGAAAATTGGGCGAAAGGAACATGGGACAATGCGACGTCAAATATATACAGGGCAATCCTGGGCACAGAAATATCAAACTTATCAACAATATTGAGATGACGGCCATAAAACTTTTTGTGGACCTTGATAACTCTAGGCTTGCAATATCCTTGGATCAACAATTTATTTGCAAGCAACCTGCTTTGTTGTACCAAGTACCTGTAGTTGGAACAAGGGCTACCATAGCGTATCAATTGGGAAACAAATACACCACAAAAAGGGGAAGCAGGCACAATGTTTCATATGTTCCATAGAAAAGAAAAGATAACAAAAGAAAAAATAAAGTCATCAAGTTTGTATAAAATGTCAAATATAGCCTCTCGTGGGCGTTATAATTGAGGTATAAGTCTAACTATGTAGCAGAACTTGAGGTATCAGTCTTTTATTTTAAGCTCACTAGGATACATAACATTCACATAGTCTCACATTTAGCATTGTTAAGTGACAGAACGTCAATGTTATATCTGTATGTGTTGTTGAATGATTTGGCGACAATTTTCTCTAAAATAAAATGTTTTGGTGGTCATGAACTAATACTCATAGGACAATAAAATAAAATCACAGGGATAATGCACGTCATGCTTTAGAGAGCTTTTCAAACCGGTTTGTAAAGAAGCCACGAGTGTAATAATTATGTCATAAGGTTTAGTGAACATTTCTTTCTGCTATAATAATGTGTACAATAAACGATAAGGACAGTAATTTAAGGAATGTGATTCTTCATGACACAGCTCAGTTGACATCAAAAAGCAATATGTAAATAAACATGTTTGTTAAGTTGTGTATTTCTGTGGTGGTCCCAGGATTCTCATGTAAATGGCTTTTTTTAATATATATATTTATTCAGAACAACAGTAATCATCAATCAAATTTCCATCTCCACTTTCAACCCACATGAAAAACAAATATTGTATACCCATCTTTTAAAACATCACATTTACTCATTTACAAACAATGAGCAATGCCCAAATAAAATTTCTAACATTCATACTCCTTTTATATGTTTCAAAAATGCTATCTCAGTAATACTACTGTATTTCCAAAAACAGAGTACACATATTTTTTTAATTTATTTCTTTTAAATTGAAAATATTTCCATTACACTATCAATAAAATGCATTTTAAAAGTCTTAATTATATAATAAAATATAATAATCAATTGTGATCGAAATGAACGACATTTGAACACACCCAATGACCAGGAACTTTGTTTAGTTGGTTATCCACAAAGGCGAATAGATTCAAGCGCTTATTATAATTATTTTTCAATTCACCTTTGTGCAATAATTAAGAGGTGTCAGCAAAAGAGTTACGCAACAATCAAGGGGAATCAATCCTACAACACTGTTGATTACATTTGATAAATTTTCACAGTTTTCAAGTCATATGCACTTATGTCTATATGGTGGCTGGTGACGTCATATTTTTGTGTGTACTTTCGTAATGTTTGATAAGACGTCGTCAATACTGCATGTGATAACAGATGTTAATATACTTAAAAGCTCAAGCCCCTGTTTCACAATCATTCCATAGCTAAGATTCCTCTCCAATTTTTTAAAAAATCACATCTTTACAATTTTGTTAATTTTCAAGATATTCAGGAATTTAAGATGTATGTTTTTAGAAAACATTTATATTTAATGTTGACAAAATAAATAGTTCCAAACCGAGATTACAAAAATTGCTAAATTTAAGTTTAGAAAAATCTTAGCTAAGAAATGATTGTGAAAACAAAACCTGGACCATTAAATAATCTTGAATTCTCTTCTTTATTCAAATTTAGAGAGTACAATGTATTTGTTATGGAAAAGTTATTTGTTTGGTATAAATGGTCTCATTATGCAGTTTAAAGGTGATTGATGAAGGGACGCATTTTTTGGCATTCATATGCTGGAGTTCAAAGATAAGATGGATTATTTGGCGCCTTCATAGGTAGAGAGTCAACGGATGTATACGAGGGGTTGTGTTGTTTTGACCTTCCTGGACACACCATAATCATTATCAATTAGTGCAAGGTATTGTCTATTGAAAATTCAACAGCTTATACCACACTTATGTGTTATTTTTTCCTGAATTTATATTGATAAATGGTATGTCAAATTATTTCAATAATTTCTTTCACGTTTTTGTCTTGCACGGAAATGCAACCTGAACCAATTAAATGTAAGGTTTGGCGGATTTGATAAGCGCTTTTTTCATTACCCTCTCTTTAGCTGACTTATATCAAATTAAATTCAGACGCTTTTGATGCACATACTATGTAAACGTATTAACATGTAAAATTATTAGTGCTTCCTATAATCGGCTTGCCCTTTCTTGTCCTGTATTGCTGTCTGTTGCTTTCATTTACTTGCAATGTGTCGTGCTCTCAACAAGTAATATTAACAATATGCTTTTAAACTATATTTTTTCATTTTGTAATCATGTTATGTGTTGGTATTGTTGTGTTGCTGTTTTATCCTTTTACTTTCTATAATTATTGGCGTGTTAGCAAGTTGAAAATAAATATAATGCGAAAATGCCAGTTCACCTGTTTAAATTTTTTACAAGTACTCATGTTTTTTCTACTATCCCAGTAACCTCTTCCAGATGGAGTCTTGCTTAAAACATAAAACAGCTTTACTTCACGCCTATCTAAACATAACCAAGGACATAGTTTATGTGTGGCTTATATAACAGAAAAAGTCTACAATATGTAATTAATATTTACAGCATTCATATTACATTGAATACAGAGTGGGTCATGACCTCTGATTACGTAATTTATAACTATCTGATGACATCATGGAATGCAATCCGATTACGCAATGCACGCAATACATTGTTTGGTTGATCAGCATTCTAACTAGTCACAACATGAGCCTGAGTCATGACATCCTATGAATAATCCTACTAAGTAAAAGGAAGAAGAAGAACATTTCTATCCTTATTTGGAAAACGGGTGGTCCATCAATACCAGATGATTGTCGGAATTTTGTCGGAATATTATTGTAGCGATCATTTTACATTTTTTTGACATCTAAACCATATTTTTAATGATTGTAAATATAAAAAGTAATATTATTCATTCGGTATTATGATTGAAAGTCAGGAGTAGCATACTTAGCTTGAACTGCTTCGCTTCAACACATATATTCATTTCGTTTCACGTTGCTTTGTGCAAGGTAATGCTGATATGGCAAAGGTATATAAGTTTAGGTTTATATTAGGTTCAAGTTCTCAAATGATTGAATACATTTAAAAAAAATCAGGTCATGCCATTCGGCAATAACCTTTAAAGATAAACGTATTAAATTACATGGAACAAGACAGTATGCGGTGCAATTGAATAGTTAATTATAGCATCGTTCTTACGTACTAGATGTTGTTGCATACATGAATGAGCACAATAAAAAGTCCTTAGGTACAATCATATTACAGACAACTCGTTTAACATAAGACCGCTGTCGCAACAAAAAAAAAAGCATTGAACGAATTGAAAAATATATACATATTACAAGTTATGTGTTACTTGTGTGTTTATATGCCAAACCTGACTGTAAAGGCCACCCATGAGAACCAGTAAAGGTGGCCTTTATGGGCAGGTGGCCTTTATAAATAGGTTCAAATAATATAAATAAAGAACAATTGGGATACAATTCTACTGGCCTTTATAAGCAGGTGGTCCTTATATAGAGGTGGCCTTTGAAGCAGGTTGGACTGTACATATTATACCATGTTAGTTCTGCAACAGTAGACGGCCTTTTCGGAATACAATTCCTCATCAATGGTGCTTTGACCAAAATTATGAGACCAAAATTGTTATCAAGATGTTGAAAAGATACCAAAAAAAAACCAAAATATGTTTTACAAAATTCAGCCAAGGGAATACTTGGCATGAGGGGGTATACCTTAGTCTTTGAGGAATTTCAAATTTAACTAGCAGTTAATAAAGACAATAGTATATTTCTGACAATAATACAAAATCATTGCCTACAGAGTTTGTGATATCATCGCTGTACCAGCGACCAGCAGAGATACCGGCTCAGGCGTTTAACTTACATATGATAACAGTTTTTATTTTACAGATATAGTATGTTTTCACATTGAATGTTCTTCATAGTTGACCTACAATTTATTGTGTTTTTAAGTTGCTTTACCGGTCCATAAACGTTAGTATAGTCTCTGTAAATGACATGTCTGCTTGATTTGTTATTTGGAATATTCATATAGGATGATTACCTCGGTACATGGGTAGCATTAGATCTAGAAGTCGCAATTAATATATAAAACATACTTCCCTGATGTAGACGAGATAAATGTCACGATGTGTATCCTTGCATATATGTTCTGGCCCATAATAATACAGTCTAACCTGCCTTAAAGGCCACCTCTATATAAGGGTCACCTGCTTATAAAAGGCCAGTAGAATTTTATCCCAATTTTTCTTTATTCATATTATTTGAACCTGTAAATAAAGGCCACCTGTCCATAAAGGCCACTTTTACCGGTTCTTGACTGTATTTTAATTTATTTGAATTTAGGTCAACCGGATAAGTCAAAGCTGTTTGTCTATTGAATTTGTTGCGAGAAAACATTCATTAAATAAAATGAAAGGGGATAAATATATTGCCCTGATTTTTTACCTATATGAGTCAATGTATGTATTACAAAGTTCGTATTATATCTAATTGTCTATTTTTTGACAAAATAAAATTGAAATATTTGACAGTATTTAATTTTAAACAAATCTTTAGAAATCAACTTGTAATATTATACTTTATTACAGAATACAATTTAAATCGACCTGACATGAAAAGTTCATGTAAATATGTGTGACACGTTTTTGTTGTGTTAAGTTTGGGTAATAGGTATGATATATGTCTTGGATGAATTAACACACTAGAAGAAAATACAACCAATGCACCCTCAACACACTTGTATGATATTAATGTCAAGAAAGAGGTATGTTTACTCTAAAATTTCATTATACAAATCGTAGAGGGATGGTGGGTATTTGTAAGCCAGACAGATACCAGTAGAAACATCAAGATATTAATTTTTTATGCAATGGAAGGCAGGTTAAACATGATATGAAGTCGAAAGTCAAATGTTTTTACTGTATACTCGATCGTTACTATCAGTACGAGGATACCACGTTTCTGCAATACAAGCAGTTTATTTTAAGTATGTTTAGGTAAATTATTTGTTCAATGCAAATTTGTGTAAGTTTTATATTTCCTTGCTCAATCGACAGGTTGTTTTGCTTGATATGGAATGTTTCTTAGTGTACTGCATATTTTATATACCTCCATTTAAATACTTTAAAATCATGTATATTAGTATATTACGATGGCTACTGTAGCACGCAATGTGCAAAAAAGACAAGACAGACTAAACACTTGTCTAGATTACTGATGATTTGTTGAGTATTTCATTATACTATTTCAAAAGCACCTAATCAAAAGGTTTGTATTATCAAAAGTGATCCTATTAATTGATGATAAAAGTATATGTTTACCATGTTTATTTCACTATTAATCAAAACTACTACTTCAAATAACTTTTAGTAAACTGATCGTAAAATCAAGTCAACGTATCGTCAAAAACTACAGTTGATACAGTGATTGTCAAACAACTACGACAAATTAATTCATAATAATCGAGCATTTTGCAATCTAAATGGTCGCAGATTTCCATGTCATAGCTGGTTAAAGTACAGGCAGTTCATCACTATTCATTTCAAAGCATGTTTCATACCATACCTCAGTTGGTGGTAGTAGTTCTAAACAAAGAAATTCTACACTTTTTAATTTGTTTTAAAGATATTAATAAGTAAAATACCTTAATCTTTTTATTTCTTAGATTATGTCGAAGTTTGTCGAATTCTTATTGGTTGTGTCATTTTTGGGGTTGGTATCTGGCATGAGAGTGGATACATCAGGTGAGTATGGCTATGGCATCTAGAAGTCTCGTCCTATGACCAACGTAAATTTACGATACTAGACCCCGTTTTTTGTTTTTAAACGTAACATGTTCTCTGTAAAGAGGATGAAGCTGATAGAACTAATGTGATTGTTTGACAATTGCAAGTAATAATCTCGGCTCTATAACACGATGCAATCAAACATACCTATCCATGTGCAAATCACAATCCTAAAAAGTAAAACTTGCAAGTTAAGTTAAACACACGAACATCCATGAAGGAAGTATTGCCCCGTGCTCCCAAAAGGATAAACACCTCCTATTTATGTACAAAGGAGACAGAAAAATGTACCTATCTTGGATTTGTCCAATAAACAACTGGACCGTAATAATTTACACAGCTAGTATATATATGTTTGATTATGATTCACATTCATTTTGCAGACTACAAAAACCATCCTTGCGTCAGAAAGTGTCGTGATAATGACGTCATGACGTGTAAATATAACTTCACAGTGGAGTACTATTATACCCTGTCTAAAGCTTGCTATAACTGTCCGTACAATACAACAGACTGCCAGCGTCCACATTGTGTAGCGGCAAATGGTATGTCACGTGCCATAGTTGTAGCCAACAGAATGTTACCTGGACCCGCGATACACGTACGTAAATTGCTAAAAATTAGAGTACATCATGTTAATGTTTTTTCACAGTTACAAATGGCTTTTGTAAAAACCAGAAAGAATGATATATGTTGTGTCACGGTTTCTTGATATTTTGAGATCAAAATAATGATCACACGAAAGAAAATTTTTCTGATCAAGATCGTAACAAAAAACATCATTCATATCAGTTACGAAAACCAAAATGACGTACATCATTTTTGTTTCATTGTTATTATTTTTATATGGTCGTTGGTCTATACCACAACACTTATGATAGTGATTATGACGAAACCGGTCGCAATGTTTTCACTAAACAGTAGTACCCATAAAGTTTTTTAGTGTTTTTAAAAGTATTTCCCAATGTTTTAATTCGTATTTATTTGTTGTTTTGCTTCTTTACTTCTTGTAACTATCATTAGTTGCATTGGGTATTGATTGGTACATGAAGATATCATCAGTAAAACCCAAAGTATTTACACCATCGAATCTTATTGGAAATATTTTATATTTTTAACACCTTAAAGAGGAAAGGATTTAATCATATCATCTTATGAATTATTTTCAGGTATGCAAGGGTGATATTGTACAAGTGGATGTGTTTAACAGGATGGAGACTGGGGAAGGACTTGCTATACATTGGCACGGACTACGGCAGAAAGGTTACCAACACATGGATGGTGTAGATATGATAACGCAGTGTCCAATACCAAAGGGAAGCAGCTTTCAATATAAGTAAGTAATGTGGTACGTCACTATACCACGTGATATCACGGTATGTGTCCACAATTATTCAGGAAAATCGATTCCAATAGACAGTGAATGAGAAAGTTCATAATACCCACAAATATTAATGGACATCACGTGGTTAAATAGTGAATCCTTCTAAAATAGATTTTTTTTACAAAAGTTCTGTTTCTTCCTCAAGTTTTATGCAGTTTAGGACCAATCACATTTAAGTCTAAATTTCCCCTTACATGTTAGTGCTAGTTAGGACATTTAGTAAATCTTATTCGAAACTCTGGTTAAACCATGATTTCGTATGTGCATTCGTAATATTTGATTTGATATCTTTTCATATGTATTTCAATAAAAAATGTGTCTGGTCATTCAGATGTAAATGGCTAAATCATGAATTTGTGTTATTTATAAATGCTTTCAAGTACTTATCCACTGGTCCATCTATAACTAGATGTGGGTCATCAAAACATCAAAACATACTAATTTATGTCCGAATCGAAGAAAAGTAAAAACTTTGAAACTGACAAGTTAGGTTAGACACGTGAACTTCCACCAGGGAAGTGAGACCGGGTGCTCCAGAAGGGTAAGCACCTCCTGTTTAGCTAGCTACCCCGCCATGTGACATATAAGCCTGTGATTATGCACTGGTTATTGTTTTATAATGGTTTCCGTCTAGCCAACAGGTTAAGAAAACATTTAACATCGTTAACATTTTTATTTTGTCCTTAACTGTACATTAAAACTGTAGTACTAGGGGTGTGTAGTCTTAATGACTTTGTGTTGATTCCATTATGGCCATCGCCAATCAATAAAATACTCGAAGGTTGAGCCGATTTTTGTTACAGGTTCAACTAAGCTCATTTAAGTAGAATCTCCTTTTTTATACATGTATTTTATGAAAATCGCGATTTTGTTAACATGTACCTTATCTACAGGTATAAGGTGATTGACGAAGGAACTCATTTCTGGCATTCACATACTGGAGTTCAAAGATCAGACGGATTATTTGGCGCTTTCATTGTTAGAGAGCCGACAGATGTACACGAAGGATTGTATGATTTTGATCTTCCTGAACATATCATATTTATAAATAGCTGGTACAACGAATTGACTATTAATAAATTCAACAGTTATTACCATGCAGAAATGGCTGTTTTTCCTGATTCAATATTGATAAATGGTATGTCCATCAAACTATTTTTTATGATTTATTTCAAATTATTTAGATCTTCCCAGTGGAAATGGCACCATGACCAATACAACAGATTAATAGTCTCGTCTTGTATTTTTACCACACTCGGGAAATACACATTTGTAAACTTTAATATGCCACTTTTAATTTTTCATAAAGTAATACAATTTAAGACAAGATTCTCTTGTTTCATAGAATTTAAAAAATTAAATCATACAAATATAAATGTTTTTCTAGAGTGTAGTAATGGTGTTTTACCTACTTCCATTAAGATTCTTTTGCTTATATCGAGTTTATTAGTCCCGAGGTTGTGGAGACATCTTTGTACATAGACAAAACTGTCGACGTTTGGCAAGGGATTGAAAAACGTTTTCATAAGCAGTCTGCGCAAATAGAATTCTAACTTAAGCGGCGAGAGTCGTTACAATCCAATAAATGGTATTATAGATAACATGTGCATATTGAGTCTACCTATTACTGTTTTGGTAGAATGTGGCTTATTTTCATTTTCGCGCTGCAAAATTAAAACATTTTTCAAATATTTACATTCGATTATTTATGGTGGTAAAAAGTTAGAAGTTTTGAAACCCTCCCATAGTACCATTGCCGCAAACCTAAATACACCCCAGTATCAGTACAGAGCGGACGTTTTTCAATATGTATTTATATTTGTCTTTTTCGGCTATGTCCCTGCTATTTGGTATTGTGTCTTTTTTGATTTTGTGTCATGTTACGGCTTACTTTTTCCATTCTATTATAAGTTTAACCAAGTATATTGTTCTACCTTTACTATAAATATCACATATTATGGCATATATTGATAATCGTTCAATTTTTGTTATTTAATTATAAAAACCATCAAACACAATAAAAATAAATAAATAGAAAGGAAAAAAAACCCACAGAAACACACAAATTGGTTATGTTATGGTCTAACCAAATGTTTCATCTGGTGATGTAGACCGATATTTCTTAAAATAAATTTTCACCTTTAACTAAATATTAGAAATTTATAAATGATAATTAGATAAGAATTCAAAACTGAAAGCCAGTATTGTATCAAAAAACTGACTGACACAATCATTATGCATTCTCTTTTTCAAGGAAAGGGTAGATTTAAAGAATTCAAAGCAGCAAATACAAACCACAGCAGTTTTACTCCTTATGACGTCTTTAATGTTGAGCTTGGTAGAAGATACAGATTTCGTTTGATAAATAACGCAGTAGCTAACTGTGCCGTTCAATTTTCTGTTGACAACCACACACTCGCTGTCATAGCTTCAGATGGAAATCCCTTTAAGAAGATAGAGGTCGAATCATTGAACATTTTTGCAGGCGAACGATACGATATTGTTCTTACTGCAGATCAGGCTGTTGCTAACTATTGGATACGCGCAAGAGGTCTTGGATTGTGCCAATACACACTAGCGTTCCAACAAGCCATTGTTCACTATCAAGCCGCTTCTATAGAAACCCCGGATGAACCTTCTGGGTACTGGAGCGGAGAAAGGACAGGAAAGGTAAAAATATTTATTACAATCAAAATATGTTTTTATAATTAGTCTTAGAACTCACCATCCCTGCAATTTTTATAAGATTTTACCATATCTAAAGCACTGGCTAATAGATCAAATTGATCTCACTTGCTTGAAATCATAATGTGAAAAAGATTTTCAGTTCCCTCAGCGGGATGATTTTATTTGGATGCCCCGGACTTCCTCCGCCATTTCAGACGAGACATCAATATAAATGAAAAAAACTTCACGAGGGCGCAAAAACTCCATTCCTTTCTATTTAAATTTAGAGAAATGTATAATTATTTCGACTTTGATATAATCGAAAAAATAAGTTTGTATTATAATTAAAAGACATTTTAAAATGAAAATATTATTTACTTTTTTCTCAAGAAAAAATAATTTCTTTTTACTACTTAAGAAACTGAATCCATATAATGCTGAAGCCACAGAAGATCTGGTGTCCGTGGTCAGTCTGGAAGCTATTGCACCTGAAGATGAGCAAGCCCTAAAGGAAATGCCGGATAAAAAGTTTTACCTTGGTATGGATTTCAATCCAGTACATAATTTGAAGTATCATCACCCTGATTATTATCCATTTCCACTACCAGTACCACCAAAAGGTGGCGTAGATTCAGCACAGATAAACTATATCACTGATATAAGACCACCCGCACCACTTCTCACACAATACAAGGATGTGCCACAGGTATTTAAAAATTACAAAAATATTACCCCGTTCATGATTTAAACAAGATTTTTAAGTTGCTTGAACTGTATTTGTATTTCAAATACTTTTATACATTTCAACGTGAACATAAATTTTTAGATTGTATTTTATTTTAATTAACATTGGGTAATCGAACTTCATCATTGTCATTTTTTTAATTATTTCTTTAATTAATTGTGATGTCTTTGATGTCCAAGATTGCTGTGAATATATTTTACGTCACACAATTCCATATTCCTTTCACCCAATTTTGATTTTACACTCGTGGCGGGTGTAGCTAGCTAAACAGGCGATACTTACCCTTCCGGAGCACCCGGCCTCACTTCCTGGTAGAAGGGTATATGTTAACGTAACTTGTCAGTTTTATAGTTTACTTTGTTTTCTGGATTATGATTCGGACATGGATAAGTATCGATATGTTTGTTTTTCATTACCATGTTATTCGATTGGCAAATATGGTGAATGATCTCGACATATCTTCGCCTTTCTTATGTTTATATATTTCTATTAGGATATAGATCCAGGTAACGGCATTTCTCGTAGAAAAAAGTTTAGCCTGTATGTGCGACTCCACGACAACCTACATTTAAGTATCTCCGATTCAACCGCAAATGATTTTCATACATTATCTTTTTAATTTCACTAAGATAAACGCTGTTTCTGTTATTTATTTCTGTCAGGAAGCATTTTGCAACGCAGATACAATAAAACAAAACTGCACTGAAGAATTCTGTGAGTGCATCCATATGATAAAAGTAGGTCTAGGAGAAACAGTAGAATTTGTGATGATAGACGAAGGTAAACGCTACAGTTCTGCTCATCCAATGCATCTCCATGGTCAATACTTCAGAGTTGTTGGGATGGAAAAAGTGAGTAACTATGCATATTATCCATGCTAAAGATGATTTTGATTTCTTACCCTTTTTCATGTATCTTTTAATTTTATATATTTATTGCGACAACATGGTACAAACGTTTATTTTAAAGTTTTAAAAAGGTCGATTTCATTTGTTTAGGTATGAATAATTCAAACTATAAAACAGAAAACGATTAGCTAATTGACTAACAGTATATGCTATGGTTCTTATACTTAAATGAAGATTGTTCAAGACATTTTTGCTTAATTCTTTTGATTTTACACGCGGCGGATGAAGCCAGCAGCTTAACAGGAGTTGCCTACCCTACTGCGGTTTCACTTTCGTTATGCTGTATCACGTATTAAACTAAATTACCCTGTTTTAACAATTTTACGTTGCTTTTTGGTTCCTGATTTGAATATTGACTTTTATGTTTCCTTTTTGATTATTCTAGTTAAACACAACGGTTTCGTTAAAAGATGTAATGGAGATGGACAAACAGGGTCTTTTACAAAGAAATCTAACCAACCCTCCTGTTAAAGACACTGTCACCACACAAGATGGCGGTTATACTATTATTAGATTTCTTGCAGATAATCCAGGTAAGACGACCACAAAAATAATGAAAACATTTTATCAATATGTTTTATCAAGTCAAACCAATGTCACGTCTATTTTCTTATTTTATATTTTATATATGTAGTGGCGACTGAATGATTCGATTCTCCGACTTATTTTCAGGATAACCTTTAAGCATGCGAAATTCAAAATATTAAGCAGTCGGTGGTGTAGCTGACTAATAATTGATGTGCAAGCCGGGTGCCAAAGGTCCAAAGGGTCCCTTCTAGAGGGAAAATTTATGTGCAAGCCCGGGCTTACTGGCGTATAGGCAGCTACGCCACTGGCAGTCGTGAGTTAATCAATCAATGGTTCTAAAAATATTCACAAAACAAACTATTGCACAGATAACTACAATTATCTATATGTATAAATGAAATGAACTCCAGTTAAAAGAATACCACAAGATATCCCAACTCATCACCATTTTACGTGTATAGGGTGTTTTAATGCTTTGTTCATAATCTGGTTTTCTTTGTTTTATAACAGTTTTTTGAAATAAATTACGAACTACAATTCATATATATCAATGCATAACAAAAAAAAAAAAAAAAAACGAATCAAAATATACACCATATGTCATTAGTATTTTATTATTATATATAAAATCTTGAATCTAAATATAGAATTGCATTCAGAATGGATGCGTCGGTATTTGCTTTTAAACATTACGTAAAATAGTTGTGTATTATATTCTGTTTTACAGGGTTTTGGTTTTTCCATTGCCATGTTCAGCTGCATCAAAACCACGGAATGAGCATGGTTATTCAAGTTGGCGAACTTAACCAAATGCCGAAACCACCCAAGAATTTCCCACAATGTAGGTCTTGGCATTTTTCCGGTTTTCAAGAGCTTTCGGACAATAGATGTACAGCAGGTGTATCCAAGCTGCATTCTCAATGGGATATAGTTATCATGACATTATGTATATGTTTTATAGTTTCGTATATAGAACAAACGTAAATTTTACACATATTTCAAACTGGAACACGTGATATATTGAAAGATTCGGTACCATTATCTGTCAAGTGATTTTATTTATCTGATCAAATCAAAATCCCAGATAAATACAACACATTAACATTTTAAATAAGTATATCGTAATCCTTATGTAACCTTCAATAATACCTTATACATTTGATCGACCTAAAATAAATCAGGAAAAAACTAACAAGAACATGATCAGATCAATAAATACTTTTGTAATCGACAATTGCATAAAGGTAAAGGAAGAAAGAAAAGTCATTTTCGAAAGACAATGACATGACATTACTCTGAGCAACCACATTTAAGATACAATTATGCATGTGTTGGAATAATATCAAGCAAGATACTGAATCGTGGTTTTTTAACCGACTATACGACTGTAGAGCAACTACTCAAATGTCGTGGATTTGAACCTCATTGAAGCTGTGTTATTAACGCGACTCGACTGTTCTAAATGAAAGTAACCATCAGTTTCTTATTATGGCTATATGGCCGGAACATATACCTAATGATTTTAAGAAAATAAGTGTTAGTATTTTAGTATCTTCAACAATACAATATCAAAACGGAATATGAATACGTTTATACTTGACCAGTAACTACATTGGCATAATTCTGAATTTTTCTTGTGTTACATTTTGGTGTATTAACTATCTAAAAAACAAAATAAAACCGATTGGACTTCAAATACAATCGCTGTAGCCTGTACCTGCTCATAATAAATACGTTTTTTTTTACTAACTGCCTAGATGTCGATATGAATTGCGATCCTTCGACTGGCGTTTTTTATTTTTAAACGCTTTAATAAAAATGCAATGTCAAGATACCAGAAGCAAATTTTTTGTAAAAATAATGTAAATCTTACATACATGTTACAAAAACGTTACCCTAAAAGTGTACCAATAGTTTCTTAAAATTTATTGTGCTATTCAGAAAAATTAGTCCGTTTTTCACGAACAAGACAGAACCTTGTGTACTGTATGTAATATTTATACTTATTATTTAACGAATATTTATTCTAAATCAGAATATTAATGCTTCATACTAAGTATGTTTAATATCTATCATGTATATTATAGTACATATGCACATGCATGTGGTATTTAAGCCATTTTAATTAAGTAAATCTATTGTTTATGATAGTAATGTATAACGTCTATGATTGTTTATGAATAATTTCTGACACAAAATAAAACACAACAAATAAGTAAAGAAAATGTAGTGTTCTAGAATTTTTCAAAAAGAACTGTTTTCAAAAACTTTCCTCTAAAAGGTCATTACATTAATACTTTTCAATTCACCGAATGTTAAATACGACACACTAAGGCTTAAACAATGGGAGATACATGCCAAATGTCGAAGAACGTTTCACATCAGGCTACAAAAAATAATTTAGACAAATCTTACAGATCCATGTACATATTCCAAATACCTCAATATTTCATATTCTGTTTGTTTATGATTATGATATCGGCAAAAAGTATATTTGAAGCAATGTCACAAACGTTTAGTGTCTTCTTCCGAACGGAAACTTTATACAACGAAGCAAATTGCTTACAAATAAAAGTTGACTCAGGTCTATCAAAATACTGTTGATAAATATGATGATCCTATGTTCACTACTATTCTGGATAAATTTGATTTCTTCCCATACTCGCATGTTTCTTTTATTTTATTTTCTGTTCATGTTTCCCGTAACGGAAAATTTGTAACGAAAGATGGGCATCATTGCAATATATACGGATAATAATTGATTCATAATTATGAGTTATTCCTTGTAAATGAACTATAATATCGGTCCTGTGTGCTTTAGTATTTCTATAGCGGCATTCTAAAACGTCACGTTTCTCTCTACTTTTTGTTTCTACTTCGAGGCAAATCCATCGACAACAGTCATGATGCATATCTCTTGATATGGAAGTGAACATGAACACTTTACCACGAATGTCATGTTACACATTTTGTTATCGCATATAACTGACTTTTACCTATATTTCGGTAAGAGTTAACTCTCTTTGACTGTTTAAAATTGATCTTTTGAAGAAACGGTAGCTATCATGGTTTTCATTGCTCCAGTCTGTTTTGAAGATGACCATGTAGACATGTCATGTTGGGTGAATTTTTTTGTGAACTTTAGTGCCTCTACACCCTCACCATGTAAGACTGTACTTTTACTCATATTCACATTTAATTACATGTTCTATATCTTTAAATGAATTTTATCTGTGTTTTTTTGTAATTTACATGTATATTCTGTGCTCAAACCTCGTTGCATTTTCAATTTTATCATGGTTGTTATTCCGAATTCTTATTATTCTTTATCTTTCTACTTGTAGTAAATTTACCACACACACACACACACACACACTATATGCATACTGAAATACAACTTGCAAATGGGTTATCTTTTATGTGTTGACACTGGTCGAGTACATAACAACAAAATCCATTTTAATGGATATCAAAGAGATTAACAAATAACTAAATAAGCGAAGGCCTTGAGTTGAGTAATGATGTTTTACGCTCTAATCAAGATTTTTTTTTCACTTGTATATATCTAGGTGGCCTGTCAGGAGATATTGGAGGAAATCGGAATCCCCTAACAATCTTCCTTCGCTAACCGGACGGAAATCCTTATGCTAGGATCTGCCCGAAAAGGATTCGAACCCAGACGATGAGATGAACATGCTCAGTAAGCGCGCTGTTTAAGCGACGAAGCTATTGAATCAAAATGTCATAGAGAAGCATTATACAATCTCTAAAACCTCTCTGAAAAATGACTTAAACAATTGTTGAAAATATATACAATAAAATATGTGTAAGATATTCTATTTTTATTTTTGATCAAGTGAAAATCACATATAATAATGAAATTTGATTACACCAACATACATTGCAATAGGATTGACAAGCACACGCGCGACTAATATTATAGGTGCATATGATATTTATGGTATGATATCACAATTTGGTCTATTTTTGTTCAATTTGATGTCAGACAACCTTTTTTACGTTTTTCTCATTAGTCTGTAAAACAAACATACCTTTATACAAATGTTTCAGTAAATCAAACATGCATTAATTGACAAATAAGACTAGAGGAATTTCGATTCTATAGAAAAGACAAATAAGATGATCAGAAAACCTATATATTGCCGCTAATGATAAATTGTTTAGTGATGTCATTTGACACGGTTTGTATTCACGCCTTTAGTACCCATAAATTGCTAATTAATACTAATCATATAACAAGATATACAGACTGCGTTGTTTTTAATTCTTAGAGATGAAATTAACTTTCTTAGAAAAAGCATTGATTATATGCTATGAACTATATTGCATTTTATCAATTACATAGTTTTTGAAAAGAATAGGAATTTTCATAAATCCTTTGAACAAATTGAATTATAATTCATTCTTCTATCCAAGATTTGGAAAATAATCCAAACGTTCTCCCCTCTTCTGATATCCCCAGTGGCACAGTGAACACCGCCTCCGAATTCATATGCATCTCTGTATGGTACACGCACGCATTTAATACCTAAAGAGAAAATATTAAATCAACGAAAACATTGAGGGACATTATTTAGTGATAGCTCATGAAAACATTAAAGAAGTTCTCGTTTGACGGTTTTAGAGTATATGGCGTTATGTTGCAGATCCGATATAAACGTACAACTCAGTTAAGTTTCGGACAGCAACACCTATATATAAATTACCACTGACAGGGAAAGGTACAATCATGTTTAATGTACAAACATATATAAAGTATATTTGAAACAAAGTTAGTCGTATACACTGATGATCTTGTGATTTTTGAAAAGAGTGAAAGAAATAGCCGTACAATCCATTGTGATTCGAATCGACATGGTATATGAAAAAATGTTATCTATGATGATCTATCTGTGCCCATCAAGAAGTTATTATTTACTTCTAGTGCGTTTTTATATAAAAATACATTTCATGGTGGCAGATTGAATTAATCTCCAAAAAGGACAGTTGTAAGAATTTTGTTGTTGCTCTGAACATTAATTCTGTAGAACAGCCTTGCTGATTCTACAGTATACATTTCATTTCTTGGACATGTTTTATCGCTTACTTACCCAGTGACTCGAGATAATTGATAGTGGGTATTTCGGTCTCTTCAATAATACACCGATCTGGAGCCACAAACAAAATGTTAATACTCAACCAACAACTCGATAAACATAAATCTGGCATTTTACGTGAGTTCGGAGGTGGAGCATCAACTACCTTGAAAAACAAAATAAAATGGTGTCTTCAGCTTAATCTGAATTTAGTGCACGTAAAGTAAAGTTATAGTAACATATGTTTATTGTAATTTCACCCCCAATTATGCAATAAAGTTATATAATAAAACTCATATTAAACACGCATGTAATATCTGTCATGTTTCCATGGTCAGTGACGTCATACGATTTTTGTAGCATATTATGACGTCATATTTTAGACAACATGACTTGTAGTTTTGCAGCCATTTTTGCTGTTCTGTTAAGGCTGAGAAAACACTTTACAGAAACAAAATTAGGTTTCTCTATAATATACTATAAACAGTCTTCCATAAGTGCGTATGTACTACTGACTTTTATACACTCGTTGAAAAATTGTTTACAAAATTTTATTTACTCGTTTAATTAATTCAGTATTACATAATAACTCATAAAATAACCCCTTTTCATAAAAAATCAGTGACGTTAAAGTCGTACATTTATAATGAGTTTTTTTTTTGTCTCCTATGTTTATTTGGTCTATATTTTGTTGTTTTATACCCTTCTTTAAGTTGTTGTTTTATACACTTCGTTACGTAATAAACCCGGTATGTGTGTTTCAGCTTTAAACAGCTTTTATGGCATTGTATAGTACTTTAAAGTTATCACGGGTATAATACGTAATTTTGTACAGATTACACAAAGAGAAATAATATGAACGAGTACTAATGTAATGATGGATGCATCATTACAAATAAGGCGCCCAAACAAATAAAAGTCAAACCCTGTATTCAGAACTCACGTTAGGAGGACTTTTGTTGCTTTTCTTTGACCATGACAACAACCGCCATTTTGAAAATTTTAAACCTTTCAATAAGATGTACAGTTGACTCTCGTTATCTCGAACTCGACATGGATATGCAAAAAGTTCGACTTATCCGGAGTTCGAGATAACCGATATTAAAAACGACAACAAAAGGGAAGTAACTCGTACACGCCTACCGGAAGTCGCTTCCGGTTTTATCTTGTCAAATTGTATATTTCCGTTTTCTCCTATATCGTATGTATTCAAACATGATATATAAAAACTGCATTATTTATTATTTGTATTTATAATTGAGAATGTAGTATATAAAAAATCGGGAGATTATCTGTTACTTGTTATTAGCCGACAAATAGTGGAGTCAGCTTTGGTCTCCATACCAGTTTTGCTTTGTGTACTTTAATCACTCCAAGCTTCCGGTTGTATTGAGTAATGTTCACATCACACGCTTTCGGAAGCCATGTTCAGCTTGGCAGTAATTATAACACCTGCTAATCTCCTTGATGGTTTAATTGCTTATGCAAGGGATAATAATTAAGGGCTTAAGGAAATTGTGAGGTCAGTGCAATGTTGTAATTTTAAAATCAACACGAGGCCGACAGTCAAATATTTTTTTGTGTCGGAATGTGTTTTTCTACCAAAAAAATCTGTAGGCGCTGACAAGTTTGATTTCTCAAAATTTTTTGTTCGAGTTAACACATTTAATTTTCCTAAATTTTTTGTTCGAGTTAACGAGTGTAATTTTCCTAGGATTTTCATTCAAGGGGACGAAAATATTGTTCGACATATCCGATAATTCGAGATATCCGAGTTCGAGATAACCGGAGTGATTTTGGTTTAATAAAGAACAACTCTGTTCGGACTTTTTAAAAAAGTTCGAGATATCCGGTAGTTCGAGATATCCGAGTTCGAGATAAGAGATTCAACTGTACATACAATAAAACAACTGCATAGAAACCCAATGAATTTTTGCCATTGTTAAAAATGATGTCTTAAAATAATTTACAAAATGTATCACTTAATCATTTACATGATATTATATTATTGTAAACATGTATTTTGCTAACCCTTTTTAATCAAATACCAGGTTTCCAAACTACATATTTTAATCCCTGCATGCATTATTAGAAATTTAAAACTTTTATAATTTGATATATGTATATTCATTGGTCAATTACAAATATTCAAATGTGGTTAATACTATGTTATTAATACTATGAAGGTGGAGCAAATTACTTGAGTGATAGATGATAGCCTGAAATTCAAACAATTGGCAAAGTTGATTGACATCACCTATACCCAATATCACAACCTGTTGTTTGATGAGCTAATGATGTGTTGATTTTAAATTAATCCAAGCATGTAATGTCATATTTCTAACTAAATGCAGTTACTCTATCGAATTGAATAATAAATCATGCCCCAGGGATAACTGACCATTAGTGTTGCTTATAAAAAAATTTAGCTTGAGAGCTTTTGGACATGGATCACTGATTACTTAAGTATCCTTGACAATGGAAATTCCTGCTTAATGTTTTAATTCTTAAACAAAATGATAGCAACCATCCCATGAAGAAAACTATAGTTTGAGAATGGGGATCTCAAAGTTAGTACCTAGACCTATCTGTCCCCACCCTCCTATTGGAATGACAATATGGGTTTACTTTAGTATCAGTCTATTCAACTTTTCATAAAGAATAAGAAAATATATATGTTAGGGGTGGGGATCTCAACTGTTCAAAAGTTAGTACGCTGCCCCGCCTGACCCTGCCCTCCTCTGGAATAACGTCAATGGTATTTCTGCAGTATCACTCTATTCAACTTTTAAAACAGAACAGCAAAATATATAGTTTCAGGGTGGGGATATCAACCATTTAAAAGTTAGTACCAAGCCCCGTCCGTCCCATCCTCCAGCAGGAATGACCCCATGGGATTTTCTTTAGTTTCACTCAATTCAGCTTTTCATGTAGAACCAGAAAATATATAGTTTATGGGTGGGATCTTAACCGTTTAAAAGTTAGCACACTGCCCCCCCATCCCCACCCTCCCTGATACCCCCTGGAAAATCTTGCGATACAGACTTGTACATCTCGAGACACTGATCATGAATATATATGGTTTTATAGTACAAAATATAGTATAAGTAGCAAAATTGAGCACTATTGTTTTTGAGACCCCCCTTCTGCCCCTCCCCTAATGACCCCATGGGCATTTTACCTCGGCCTCTGTGGAAGGGGATGGGGATCAACCTTCATGTGAAGTTTGGTTAAGATTGGACCAACGGTCTTCGAGAAATTGGTTGGACAAGTTCATGGCCGGAAGAAGAAGAAGAGGAAATATAATAATAAATAATAATAATAATAATAATAATAATAATAAGAAACGGTAAAAAAACAATAAGTCGCCAAACTTTGTTTGGGCGCCTTAATAATATAATATAAATCCATGAAACAAATACTTAAAGTTTTTTAATTTTTATGGCCTTCATCACAGTATTGTTGATAAGTTTGATTTTTCTGTGTCCAGGATTGCCCTGGATGTCTTTGATGTCCCATAGACCTATGTTCTTTTCACTCAATTTTGAATACACAAGCGTGTGTAGCTAGCTAAACAGGAGGTGCTTACCCTTCCAGAACTTTCGAGGGCGAACAAATTTTCATATCTCTCTCACTAAAAGATAATAAATTGTTTATTATACCAAAATGGCAATGGAACGGTGTAAAAAAAATCAATATTTTTTTTAAAAAATGTTAAAATTTCCTTTAACTTTATATACAGTGTATTTATTTTCATGATCGGCGTTATCAACATGAGGGAACATATTTCAGAAAACATGTCTCCACTTTAAATGGTCATAATGGTAGTAGTGGCATTATTGGCCCTTATTTCTATGAAGAGGATGGTAAAACAACTGTAACATCTAATCGTTATTTGAAAATCCTTAAGAGAAAGTTTTTACCGGCATTAATACGAAGAGCGATAAATGTAGCTAAAATCTGGTTTCAACAGGATAGTGCAACCCCACATACAGCCAAAAAAGTGTCAGAATGGTTTTCTAGTGCATTTAGAAAACAATTCATTTTACTGCGTTCCGACATTGAATCCCCCCAACTCACCAGATTTAAATCATTTAGACTTTTTCTTGTGGAGTTACCTCAAAGATCGTGTATATTCTCTCCCTTCCACCGACTAAAGTGAACTTAAATTTGCCATTAGGAGAGAAATAAGAATGATTTCTGTTGATACATGTGGAAATGTAACTAGAAATTTTAGAGAGAGGGTTAAATTGGTATTTGTCAACAAAGGTAGTCATTTGGAGCACACCATCAATTGAGGTTAAAATGACTGACATAATATAAACAGCATTATTCTGCATATTATGAAAAAATCTTTGATTTGTGATATGTGTAGCTGGTTGGCTACTTAGTACAGTGTTCAACCTTAAGTCATTTCCTAATAAAATTGTACAGTGATATGTTTTTTCACAAATCTAAGATTTAATATAAAGTGTTTATTGTTATTAATTTTATTCAGACGCACAGTGAGGACATGTTTCCTAAAACACCCTGTATTATTTTTTCGTTTCAACATGTGATAATTACCTCAAAGTTAGATCCTCGGAAAATTTTGTTCATTTCCGCTTCCGGTATTTTCCGATCAGTATTCATCATCAACTTTCCTTTTCTTTCATTGGTTGGTGGTGCAATAGGGACCAATATGGCGTCTTTATTTTAAACAAAAAACATTATAGTCAATAAGCAACAAGAATATATATAATACCTCGTATATGTCAAAACAGAAAAACAAAAATAATGAGATGTACTATTTGAAACATATTATTAGAACAATTAATACATTATAGTTTATGTTTTTATTATGTTATTCCAGCCTAGGATTACGAAGGTCCTCGAAAGTTTTATGGCAGTTATAACATAATTGCTCATGAATTACCTGTCTCAGTGTCCAAAATTACCCTTGATATATTTGACGACAATGTTCCTTTCATTCTTAATTTTGATTTCCAATATGTCGGGTCTAGCAATCTAAACATCAGGTGCTTACCCTTCAGAGCACCCTGCATCACTTCATGGAAGATCATGTGTTTAACCGAAAAGCTTCAAAGTTTATACTTTGCTTTGGATTGTGATTTTGGACATTAATTGGTAAGTTTTATTGTTTTTTATTATTATTATACTTCAGTACCTATACCATCTTTTACATAAACACGGTTGTATACTAACATCCTTGTCTACGAGTATTTCTCTTTGCCATCTGGTCATTAAGGGGGTCTCAAAACACTTTTTTTAGCGGTCACAGATGGCCTACTCTTTTTCGAACCCTACAGAGGTGTCTTTAGTGTTCACTGCGACACGTGACTCCCATATCGTGTCTCATCCGATAGACTACCTGGTAACGAGCTTTTTTCAGCTCAAGTATGGGCAGAAGATGAAAATCATCCCAGAAAACTTCAAAGTCCCGAATTACCTAAAGTTGTTACCATTTGTTTTTTAATTGATAGAATCACACACAAACATACCGACCGGGTCCAAACCACAATCTCAAAAGTAAAGTAAAATTTTTGAAAACTGAAAATTTAAAGTAATTTAAACAGGTGACCCTCCACCAAGGAAATTGGATAGGGTAAAAAATTTACAATTAATAATAAAAGTTTAAAACTCAATACCAGGTACATCTGTGTTTATTGCGACCTCAAAACTTTTGGGTTGGGCCTCTACACGTGTGATATTAATACAATAAAAATGATTAAAAGTAGGAAAAACATGCAAAACAAAAAACTACTGTAGCAGTTCTTTGAAGTTACAATGTATAACAAAAATGTGGTTAAGATTACTTTAACTTTAGAAACGTGACACATATATATTCTGGTCATTCTTTTTCTGACCCGCTTATCAGTTACACATAGGTCACTTGCATACCCCCTTCCCCCCCCCCCCCCCCCCAAAAAAAAGACCAAAAGAAAAATAATAATAATAAAGAACAAAGAAAAACAGGAAAGAGAGATAACTAATATTTACATTTTACCCCAGTGTCAAGAATGAAAACGATATCAGAAGATTTTGCGATTATCACGCAAGAGTATAAATCACTTGGTGCAATATTAAACCGATACAACCTGGTAATAATCATGAGACTAATACAAATTTAACAGTATCATTGTTATCAATAGTGCCAACTCATTTGTTATGTAATGTTACAACATAATAATTTATTAACTGCAAAAGGCAGTAAGGTATTTATTAAAAAAAGAATTACCAAATTAAAAAAGGTCTATGAGTATTAGATATTCTACAATACTCAAGGACACCAAGAGCCCTGCAGCTTCGGACAATTTCATTTTCTTAATCTACCTTGAACGTCTAAAGAAGCTTTTTTTGAGTATCCTACATATAACAAAACTAATTGCCAATTTGAAAGTTGAAATTCTTTCCATCCATACGAAAGGTCATTAGTCTTTAGGTATCACTTCAGGTAACCTCAGCACTATCCTCACTTTCCTTTTTGAAGAGAACGTGTTTTATTTTATTTATCATTTTTAAGGTTTTTACTCTGCTTTTGGGATTGTTTCGGTATGTATATTGATTATATTGCATTTGGATTTAAATGTCAAGTAAAAAGATTCTGAAAAAATAACGTCATTACCAGAATTGCCTAATAGTATTGCTTTTGATTATGTTTGAAATGTTATCCGATTTCAGGACTAATTTTGTCTGTAAAACACATTCGTTGGTTTTAACTAACTTACTTATATTATTTGGTATATTTTTGCATGTGATTATAACATGCACAATATACAAAATCAACAATTGTTATCAAGAGCAAATACAAACCTGTATGACATGGAATAGTCTCTCCTGGAAAATGTATTTCGTGCACACGATAACCACGTGACTTAGTATGTCGTCGTAACCATTCAATTCCTTTTCGATTTGTGTTGAAATTGTGTTGAACAATCAAGTCTTTTCCCAAACGAAGCACGTCTGCTGCGTCGAATATCTTACAAGATAATAAAGATATCAACTAATTATAGAGACAAACACATTTTATAACTAGTACCATGGCCGATTTCATTGTGTTATGTAAAACAGACTGGCATAGTACTCACTTTTCTATCAGGGTCAAAATATAGCAACGAAACATAAATTTGACATTGCATTATTAGAATTATAATATTTAATTGTGATAAAGTAAATAAAATATTGCTACGTTAAGCATACATTTCTTAATTTACCATTCATTTAATCAAAATAATGTTCTTATGAAATAAAAGAAAAGTATCTGAAAAAATGAGTCGTAGAAAGTGTCACAAAAAATATGAATAAAAACTTAATACTGTAGATCACTTATTTTTCGCGAGTAGAAAATTTCGCGTCAAGACCATCTAGGCCTTATTCACGAATATTTGAATTCGCGTTTGGAAACTAAGAATACAACATATGTATATGTCAACATAGAAGTATCTGAGTGATGAAAATGTTCGCGTGCTATTTGAATTCGCAAATGGGATGAATCGCGAATTTAACCGAAAATAAATCTCTCGCGAAATAAAAGTTATCTACAGTAAACATTTTTTGTTTGTCGGTTATGATGAAGACATGACACAAACTGTTCTTTACAAAAGGGACAAGACAAGGGATTGGGTATATATTCAAATAAACATACCGATCCATGTTAATACCAAAACCACAAATCAAAGCAAAGATTTTGACAAATAAGGGTTGATTAAAATATAGGTTATAAGACATGGAGGGTGACCACCAGGGATGAAAAGTTGTTGGACACTTTCCACCACGGGTGTCGCAGGGGAGTCCTCAAGATATACTGGCCTGTGAAAGTTGCAAATGAGCGGGTCAGAGAAAGGGCGCAAACAGAAAAGATAGGCGAGCTTGTTGGGCATCGGAGGTGGAGATGGGTTGGACACATGTTAAGACGGAGGCCGGATGGACATTCATGGATTGCTCTGCAATGGACGCCGGCAGAAGGAGGGAGAAGAGGAGGGCGGCCGAAGGAGACCTGGCCCAGGACTGTTGAAAGGGAAAGATCGGATTTTGGACTTGGGACATAGAGTGAAGCTGCTAAAATAGCTTCCAATAGAGATTCTTGGAAGAGAAAGATGTCTGGCCCAATTCTCCACAAGGAGAGATGGACATAAATAAGTAAGTAAGTAAAATATAGGTTAAATATAGTTTGAATGAAGTATGAATTGCTGTAAAGACAGGAACGATTTATGAAGAATCGATACACAATCTCTGTCTGTATATGACTTACAGCTGCCTGTAAATGGCCCGTCGATTTACTCATTAAATATTCCGTATTAATACGGCAAAAATATAATAACTTAATACAAAATTAAAAAGAGTATTGTAATAAATATAACATCAATATAAATGACACGATAAATCAATCAAAATATGCATAAGTACGACACAGATAACTTTTGTAACAGTTTAACTACAAGGAAGTGAGAGTTAAGTTGAATAATGGTGTTTAACGTACCAGTCAATAATATTCCAGTTATATCGAAACGACGCGAGATATAGGCGAAGGTGCAGAAATTTTGCCTGTGCGTTGCGCTGATGACATTATACAGCGGGGTTCTTTATCGCGCCAATCCTACCGTGACACGAGAGTTCGTTTTTTTTTTCCCATCCGAAAGAACCGTGACTTTCATTTCGTAATTCCGAGTGCTAGGCGAAAGAACAGTAAACCAACTTTCAAGTCTTTGGTCCGAACCGGTCAGGGTCAACTGAGCTACCGCAGAGGTCACAAGCAAGTGGAGCTATTATTACAAATTAATGGAAACACAGAAAGAAACTCGTGTGTTTTTGACAGTTTTCATCTTAAGTTTGTGATTGCTGTTTCGACATGGACTAAGGTATCTGTGCTTAATTTCTAGACTATTTAACACATACCGGTTCTGTTTCATTGGTCACATATCTAAAATCAAAAATAGCTTTCTTCCTTTCCTCTGACTCCGTGTCCCAGGGATAATCAGGGTTGTACAAGGAGTTCGCCATTGTTGGTTTAGGCGCCATTGTCCAAAGCATATCTGGATCTTCATCCATTAGTTCATTCAACACTTTCCTAAAAGATTCATAAAAAAAACAAGTAAGAAAAGATGTCAATCTACCCGTGTGAGTTACAGATGCGTTCATTTTTCTTTCTTTTTACCGCAAAGTTTTTCAATATTTTACGGTAGCACAAACCTTTGATCTTGGTTCAAATATGTGGGACCGTTGGGTATATTGGCTCACTCACCACGGTTTTTTCATTGGTTATGAAGCATGTTCAATCGATTAGAGCAACAAGAGTACTTCAAGCATATTTTAGATTGTTTCTATCATCAGGTCCACATTTTTTCCAAAAAAAGAGATTTATATTTAGTTGTTCTAATTGTTTTGTTAATCTTGTTTCATTCGCCCGTTTTACTGTACTATGTTATTCGTGGGCTGGTTGCCGTTATTCCTAAATTGCATTTGTACGTCTACTTCTTCTGATAAACAACATACCATTTTTGTTTATAGAACTGTATTTTTGCCATCAATAATTGAATTTTCATCTCATTTATTTGCACAAAAAGGCGATTATTAATATAAAATAGTTTTGTATCAATTATATACGATTGTTTGATTTTTTTTCTGAAAATTCTCAAAAACTATGGTGAAGTTCATCATACAAGGTATTTCCCTAGCGGAATTTCGTTAAATATATTCCAGTTTATTCAATCCATTTTGTTTTACAATGTGGTCAAAGTACTACTTATGAGGAATTCTATTCCGAAAAGGCCGTCTTATGCTGTACAATTAACACTAGTTTAACATGTAATTAAAACTCGTCAAAATTGCATGTCTCAAAAATACTATATACGAATAATATAAAGTTTACCTGTATGACATAAATTCAAAAAATCGAGAACGCCAGCTCATCGGTGCTTCAATTATCTCATTTCCGAGTACCAACAATGTATCACGTGGGCATTCAGCTCCATTCTGATTGGGTACTTCCCAAAATGGCGTCTTTACATCCTTCCGGTAGTCAAGAATTTGCGGACGTCTTATTTTGACATTACATTGAAATTCTAAAACTCTCGCAAAATTGTCAAACTGAATTTTGGCTTTCCTAATACTTTCATCCGTTCTAGGACCTGGTCTGCAATAAATTAAGAACAACCATACGAATCCATGTTCAATTTACAATCTCTAAAACAAAATAAATGTTTGAAACTGGCGCATTAGGTTAAACGCGTGAAATTCTATCAAGAAAGTGAGGCCGGGTGCTCCAAAAGGTTGAGCACCTCCTGTTTAGCTAGCTACATCCGTATATATTATGCATAAAAAGTTGTGAGTTTATATCATGTAGATTTAAATTAGCCAAAACCTAGAAGATTTAAAAAAATACAAAATGCATGAAACCAAAAATATAAGACATAAGAAACATATTGGCATTGAACCAATTAAAAACAGAAGGCCTTATGGATAATACAACAAACCAGAACAGTTATACGCTTGACGTTAATTCTGTTGCATCTACTATTTGACAACCCATTTGACATTGCAAAAACCATATAAACATTTATATATAAACTACAATCTCAATTCTCGTTCTAATATATTTGGTTCTGAACTCAGCGAACCTCCTTCTGTACCAAATACCGGTATATTAGAACTCGGGTTGAGATTTCCCTTTCTTGCACCACAAGTTGTGATAGATTATATTAATATAGATCAAGAAAGCCAGTATTATAGTATTAATCAACATTACTTCTTGTAGTACCACTACCAGATATGAAAATAAAAACCCAGAGGTTACGTTAGGCTTGCCAAATAATGTGTTTTTCTTGACATTTTGCCATGTTTCACATTCACAGTCCAACCTGCCTTAAAGGCCACCTCTTTATAAGGACAATCTGCTTATAAAGGCCAGTAAAATTGTATCCCAGTTGTTCTTTATTCATATTATTTTAACCTGTATATTAAGACCACCTGCCTATAAAGGTCACTTTTACTGATTCCCTTGGGTTGCTTTTATAGTCAGGTTGACTGTCTTTCAAAACGCCTTTTAAGTTATCGATAAAATTTTCGTATATACGGAAATCAGCGTGTATTCTATTAAGCAATGGAAGTTCCGGACATGGATATCCAGCACAGCTGTTTTAAATTATTACTTTATCTACTGAGCAAAAATGATTGAAAGTATAATATTTATACGTAAACTTATGGGAAATACTGTCATTTATTATATAATCTCAATATTCAATACAATATAACAATGTATTATTAAAAAGTATATCACACACGTGTAATGTCGT